>JAZDUA010000709.1:0-7500 GCA_038098605.1 Gryllus longicercus | reverse complement strand
GACGTAGAAGAAAGCGTAGAAGGACGAGAATACGAATATTCTATTACAATTCGTATACTGTCGATTTTGTTAAACTTCCCAACTTCAAATGATTCGCAAGAAAACTAACCCAAAGTAGTACCTCAGGTGCGCCCCCCCCCCGCCACCGGGCGAGCGCAGGGCAGCGGACGCAGCCGCCCCCGCGCAGCCGCGCAGTCTCTTCTCGGAACGGGCGGAGCCCCGCTGCGCCAGCCCGGCCGTCCACCGCCCGCCCACCCGCCTGTCCGGCTGGCTGCGCCGCTTCGGAAGGCGCAGCGCCGGCCGCCAGGAATGCGCCCCTCCGGGATGGCAAAGGACCCGCCAGCGGCAGTCGCAGGCTTCTGGGGTCGACTCGTGCACACGCGCTTCGAAGACTGCTGCGCCGACGATTCAGACGGGTTAACGCATTACAGTCGTATTTATAGTATCTACTATCGGGAGGCCCTGGGTGGCAGAATTTTGTACACTAGCTGAATAGCTATGTACAGTTCCGCAGTTGCTTGGAGTAGAATTCTAGCGGCCGGCTGCTTTGATCGGTAGTTTTCGGTGGTTTATCCGATCAACATAAGGTGAATGCCAGAGGATTACCCCAATAAACGGCTCACGGACCGCGCGCGACCTTTCCTTCCCCTTCCTGGTCCCATCCTCACCCCTTACACACACTTACACTCTCATGCACTACACTACCACACATGCCGGGAGACCAGTCGAGAGCTTCGAGCTTGTCCTGGCTGGAGCGGTGCCAGTTTGGTGGCACATATCTGGTAGGTCTGATTGGCGACCCCCTAGCCGACGTGTAGGTCGATGCCGGTCCTCACCATGCAACAGAGGAAAATCTTCCCCTCCTCCCGAGGAAAAGCACTCACTACACATACGGGAATAATGACCTTAATGAAGCACCAAGTTCGACTCAATGCATAATGCTCATGCTCAGGGCATGGCATAATGCTCATGCATGGCATAATGCTCAGGGCTCTATGTTTCGACCTGTCCGTTCTGGGGTCTATCGCAGGCAATGCATACGCAACATGTGGTAAGCAAATTCGTGGCAATGTGGCAAGCGTATTCTCAACATGTTCACTCGAGTTACTTCGTCTTACAACATGATTTCTTTTAACGTCATTACTCGTCACTTCATCGTTCATAATAATCATCATTCACGTTATCGTTATAGTGTGACACTTTGACGTGTGGCGCGTTATAGTGTGGCACGTGTGAGACACGGCGCATAAGGTCCTCAAGCCTAAATGACGCCTCTGAGCTAAATTCAAAAATCGCCTGTTTCTTGCCCAAGAAATACCTCCTTTCTCTGCTAGTTGGTGAAAGGAGCTTAGCGAAATTTACGTGGTCAGACGGAAGAGCAGGCCTAATGGCCTGAGTCTCGCCACGTAAAATAAGGCATTAATTCAATTCAATTCAATTCAAGGTCAGTCACATTCATTGAGGTGTCTGTTTGATAACTTATACGCAGTATAATATTTTGGTATGATAAAAATTAATTTTTGCGGAATCAAATCTCTTTCCAGCTTCAGAATTGCTTCGAATCTTCGGCGTGTCTCGCGTAGCTTTCGTGGCGCTTGTTTCAGCACCCACCGCCTTGATGCGATTCTAATGGCAGTTCAAAGCGACTTATCTCCCCCCCTCTCTCTCTCTCTCTCCCTCTCCCTCCCTCTCCTCTCTCTTCCCCTTTTTCCCTCTCTTCCCGACTCTCCCACTCTCTTTTCCTCTCTCCTTTCTTCTCTCCTTCTTTCTTTCTCTTTCTCTCTCTTCTCTCTCTTTTATCTTTTTCCCTTTATTTTCTCTTTTCCCCTCTCTTTCTCTCTCTTCTTCTCTCTCCTTCCCCTTTCTTTCCCCCTCTCCTTTTCTCTCTATTCTCTCTTTTTCCTCTCTCTGCTTCTCTCTCTAATGCAAACGTAATGAAGCACGATCACACACACGCACACACGCTCACGCGTGGCCGCGCAGACACAAGCGCGCACACACACACTCACCGCGTCCTCAATGCAGTTTTCGCACCGCCCACCGCACGCGGGAAATAAAACGGCCAGGACGCGGCGTCGCCGTGCGGCCAGCGCGGCGCAGCCTCCGCCAGTATGGTAATGCGCCTTTATTTCAACCAGCGTGTCTACACGCCGCTGCTGCTCGCCCCACCACCTCAGGCGCCTAGCGCCTTCCACCGCACCCACACACGCTCGGGATGCTTTTGGTTTTAGCCGCATTTACTTTTTCTCATCGATGCGGATTACTCCTGTTCCGAAAAAATGTGGCACCACCTCCTCGTAAATAAACATAATGCTTCAATTCTTCTTTTTGACAACTTTTTGGCAATTTTTATCACTGACTTCTTGTTCAACTGCCACTTTTGCCACTTTTACATAATATGCTACGTGTCGGGAAAGTTTCTTCCCATCTTTATGCTACAGTATAATACATCACACATTGTCCTTTGTCAATGTTTTATTGTAGGGAATGGGAAGAGCTTTTCAGGAAACGTTGCAAATTGTGTAATAAGTGACAATCTGATTGTTCAATTATAAATAAAATGATAAAAATGTGTAGTAAATGAATAGTGTTCAATATGTTAAGTTGTCTAAAAATGTTGAAGCATAATGTATCAGCAGGGGCGCTGGTTGCGTGGCTTAAGTTTCCTAGATCGGGAGATCCTGGGTCCTTGCTTCGTCCCAGGACGGAACGTTGTCCGATTCGCGATTTTAGGTAAAAATCGCATCCGACATTTTGTGGGGGACATTGTGCTTTGGGTGAGTTTTAGGTTATTATCTCTCACGATACCGACCTGGATGGCCGAGGTGATTAAGAGCGTGTACCAACTCAGCGTTTCGATCCGAAAGGTTGCGGGTACGAGTCCCGCCTTGGGCTTGTTTGTTTGTCCCTTGTCTCTCACGTGTGTGTTGTCGCGGAGGACCTCACGTTCTGCTGTTGATATCGCGAGGCTGTTGATATCTAGTAAATGGTCGAATACACGTCCCAACGGGACGTAGAAGGTCAACCGGCGGACGGCTGGATAAAAGCCCTATGAACAAAACCTGTCACGTTCTTTAATTTTATTGCAACTCTGATTTCCCTGCACTGTTTTCATTACAATTGCTGCTTCTACCTCCGTTATCTTGCCCCTCAGAACCACTACATTCGCGTCCCAACAATTTTCCTCATAACCGTCCCCCCTGCCAGCGGCGTCGGCCGCCGCCCCCCTCCCCCTCGGCCCCGCCGGCTGCGCGGCGCCGTAAATTCAATGGCCGCTAATCCAGAGGCGACGCCGCTTTGTTGTCTACGCGAAACGCAGGCGGCGCGTTTATTGCTTAATTAACGCGCCCCCCTTCGCCGCCCTCCCCCCCCTTCGCCCCCCCCCCTCCGCGCGCGTCGCCAGCCTCTCGCCTGCGCGCTGACGCGGACCAGGGGGGAGGGGAAGGCGCAGGTTTTGTGGACGTCTGAGCAGTCGCAGATCCATGGGGAGCATGGGGGCCGTAGCCACCCCCGAAAAGAAAGGAAATTATTCAAGGAAATCTCCGCCTGTGTCAGATAGCCGAGTAGCGGCGATGAGCTGTGAATCCGCCCAAACACTAAATGTGCGTCGCGTTGAGGAAACAGGAATATTATAATTTGTAATTTAAAATTTTAAAAAAATCAATTTCTTACAAAAGGAATTTTGGGTGAAGTGAACATTGTTTAAATATCTGTCGAGATGTAATACATGCATACTGAATTGTTGCAAAAATAAATGGCAGTTTTATTCCACTAATAGACGATTGTCTTGTATTATTATAATCGTTGGCTCTTTTCTGACGTGTCAGTTTAAAACATCGTTGTTCAAGGGTAAATATTATAAAAAGTTTTTCTGAAGCTTTAAGTACCACTTCATTGCCTTTTTTAATGTATAATCCTTGAAATCCTTTTTTTAAAAATTTGGTTTTTTAAACGGACCTCAAGGAAAAATATTCGCGAATCGCACAGGTGTACGAGGTATTTATGGCTCACAATTATTATTGATATTAACAATATTGCGCCCTTACAATTGCATTACTATTTCGTAAGTTTGTATTTTTCTATTTTAGTTGCATTACTACCGATCTACGATGTAGTTTCGAATTACGGATTACAAAGAAATAGAGTGTTTTCGGATATGAATTGTATACTACATGATAGAGCAGATGGAGAAGTCGATGTAGGCCTACAGCAGATGTTATGGCTCCAGCCAAGGTGTGTTGGAACAGAGTGCATAATGGGGATATAAAAACAAAACATATACAGGACTGTGAGAGTGCTGAGCAACTATCACACGAATAACACCGTTCACGTTTGCCTACCTGGAAATGAAACTGTAGTAGTGAAGGTAATTAACAATTGTTCAGAAATGTGTACAAGTGAACTGGTGGTAGCCCGCATAACGAGCAATGAGGATTATTTGTGCAACGATGACAAGTGATATTCACAGAGACAGAAGTCTTTATGATGACGAAAATGAAGTTAATGCAATTGCTGGGCGGGGACATGCACTGGGATACGTGAGGGACGTGGGTGGCTGAATCGAAAGAGAGAACACTCACATTGTGCCAACGATGTCAGAGAAGGTGCGGCTCATACGGGCGTAGGAGGGAGGTGAAAGCAATCGTGCAGACGATAATTGAAGCCGAGAGGCAGATGGTGGTGACGGCACAGGTCATGCCATTGGGGGTGGTAGAGTGGAGAAGGTAGGGAAGTAGAGTGGAGACGGTGACTTAGTAGAGTGGAGACGGTGACTTAGTAGAGTGGAGACGGTGACTTAGTAGAGTGGAGACGGTGACTTAGTAGAGTGGAGACGGTGACTTAGTAGAGTGGAGACGGTGACTTAGTAGAGTGGAGACGTTGGCGTAGTAGAGTGGAGGCTATAAAAAAGAGAATAAATAGTGAATGTGCATTTAGCATTTCTGGGAGGATCACCTAATTTGGCCGTTAGCCCTGCAAGTATGATACTTGTTATAGTTAGGAGGTAGCAATGTTCCTCCCACTGGAACTTGATATCCAACGACAATCCTACTTGGCTTGCTACATTCCCTTGTTCAGGTATCTTTCCGAAGCGGGGCACCACCTTAGCTGGGATAATCTTACAAGTTCCCTACTGGACTCCTGAAATATGTGTTAGTGGAGTGCTTGTAGGTGCAGATGTGTGAGTGTGTAAGGAAGAGGATGGGACAAGAATGTGGCAGGGAAGTGTGCGCGGTCCATGGTTCTTTTGTTGGGTTACTGCTCTGGCATTTGCTTGGTATTTATCCAAGAATTTTCAGAAAATTACAGATCGGAGTAGTGGGCTGCTAGAATTCTCCTCCAGGTAGATTTGGCTGAATTCAACCAAGTTATATAGCTCAGTGTCAAAACTCCGGCACAGTCAGGACCTAAGCTCTAGAACTGCCCGGTCACAGGCGCTGCAGCGGCATCTGTTGTAACTCTGAGCCACCACAGCCTGTAAGAGATATTGGTGATGCGAATGAGGAGAACTACGACAGCAGACGAAAACGTCTTGAGAAGGATCTCAGCAGCAGGTTAATGGCGACGTCCATAACAGCTGGCGATGAAGAGAGTTTGAACACGTGTGATTGGCGTTGCTGACGTAGCATCCGCCCGAGATGATGGGGGACACGACTACACAGGGTAGGTGTTGATTGAGGACCCCCCTTAAGAGCGGCGTGGCTACAGGGAGCGGTCGTCATAATTGGGCCGACAGGCAGTGGTCTAGAGGAAGGTAATGAATTCAGGGCAGGATAGTTATGAAGGAGATGGAACCAAGTCTCAAATAAATGATTGAAAGAGACGTTGATGTAGCGGAAGCCTGAAAGTGGTTGAGGAAGAATGGTTGTGGAAGGATTCTTGCGGACAGGAGCGGTGAATGACGCGATGTTGGAAGCAGGAAAGTGGGAGTGGCAAGGGTGGCCGGGGAATCCTGTGTGGAGGCAATGGCGGGAGTGTCGTAGCGGGGACTGCTAAGGACAGGGCAGCGTGGGACCCGGGGCTGGTCGCAGTGTTGCAGGTGCTTCGGGTGGTACGGGTGTTGAGGCAGCACATATTGGTTAATTGAATAGTGATTCCGAGGGCGCCAACTGCAATGGTCGTTTGTCCCGTAACTGTACCGCATGTTTTGTATCGCGCGGCATGGCGGCGATCTTCCCCCGCTGGATGGAGAGATCCGATGCCGACTTCCGGGCGGGGCAGCGCCCCTGCCGGGACATGCTGTAAGCCCCCAACTGGTCTTCCGGCAACAGTGTTAGTGAAACGTCCAAGCATGTGAGTGTAAGTGTATGGAAGTACGGGGTGCGGTTAAGACAAGGAAGAGGAAGGAAAGATCGCGCACGGTCCGTGGCCTGTTTGTTTGGGTACTA
The DNA here is from genome assembly GCA_038098605.1 of Gryllus longicercus. NCBI lineage: Eukaryota > Metazoa > Arthropoda > Insecta > Orthoptera > Gryllidae > Gryllus > Gryllus longicercus. The sequence goes on along the minus strand of JAZDUA010000709.1, from coordinate 1,114 downwards.
CTCCGGCATTCGTTTGGTGTTAATCGGAGAAACCTCGAGAAAACTACCGACCTGTGCAACCGGCCGCTAAAATTCTCCCCGAGACAGCGGGGGCAGCGCGGAGAGGAGACTGGCAGCACGGACGGCACACGCGTGGCAGCGGGGGCGGCGAGGGCGGCGAGGCTCAATGAACCGTCGCGGCGTCAACCCTTCCTTCCTTCGCTTCCTTCCTTCCTTCCTTCCTTCCTTCCTTCCTTCCTTCCTTCCTTCCTTCCTTCCTTCCTTCCTTCCTTCCTTCCTTCCTTCCTTCCTTCCTTCCTTCCTTCCTTCCTTCCTTCCTTCCTTCCTTCCTTCCTTCCTTCCTTCCTTCCTTCCTTCCTTCCTTCCTTCCTTCCTTCCTTCCTTCCTTCCTTCCTTCCTTCCTTCCTTCCTTCCTTCCTTCCTTCCTTCCTTCCTTCCTTCCTTCCTTCCTTCCTTCCTTCCTTCCTTCCTTCCTTCCTTCCTTCCTTCCTTCCTTCCTTCCTTCCTTCCTTCCTTCCTTCCTTCCTTCCTTCCTTCCTTCCTTCCTTCCTTCCTTCCTTCCTTCCTTCCTTCCTTCCTTCCTTCCTTCCTTCCTTCCTTCCTTCCTTCCTTCCTTCCTTCCTTCCTTCCTTCCTTCCTTCCTTCCTTCCTTCCTTCCTTCCTTCCTTCCTTCCTTCCTTCCTTCCTTCCTTCCTTCCTTCCTTCCTTCCTTCCTTCCTTCCTTCCTTCCTTCCTTCCTTCCTTCCTTCCTTCCTTCCTTCCTTCCTTCCTTCCTTCCTTCCTTCCTTCCTTCCTTCCTTCCTTCCTTCCTTCCTTCCTTCCTTCCTTCCTTCCTTCCTTCCTTCCTTCCTTCCTTCCTTCCTTCCTTCCTTCCTTCCTTCCTTCCTTCCTTCCTTCCTTCCTTCCTTCCTTCCTTCCTTCCTTCCTTCTTCCTTCCTTCCTTCCTTCCTTCCTTCCTTCCTTCCTTCCTTCCTTCCTTCCTTCCTTCCTTCCTTCCTTCCTCCTTCCTTCCTTCCTTCCTTCCTTCCTTCCTTCCTTCCTTCCTTCCTTCCTTCCTTCCTTCCTTCCTTCCTTCCTTCCTTCCTTCCTTCCTTCCTTCCTTCCTTCCTTCCTT
>JAZDUA010001328.1:0-103308 GCA_038098605.1 Gryllus longicercus | reverse complement strand
TGCGACTACTGCGACTACAGCGACTACTGCGGCTACTGCGACTACGGCGACTACGGCGACTACTGCGACTACTGCGATTACGGCGTCTACGGCGACTACTGCGACTACTGACTACGGCGACTACTGCGACTACTGCGACAACTGCGACTACTGCGACTACTGCGACTACTGCGACTACTGCGACTACTGCGACTACTGCGACTACTGCGACTACTGCGACTACTGCGACTACCGCGACTACTGCTACTAGTGCGACTTCTGCGACTACTGCGACTACTGCGACTACTGCTACTTGTGCGACTACTGCGACTACTGCGACTACTGCGACTACTGCGACTACTGCGACTACTGCGACTACTGCGACTACTGCGACTACTGCGACTATTGCTACTAGTGCGACTAGTGCGACTACTGCGACTACTGCGACTACTGCGACTACTGCGACTACTGCGACTACTGCGACTACTGCGACTACTGCGACTACTGCTACTACTGCGACTACTGCGACTACTGCGACTACTGCGACTACGGCGACTACTGCGACTACTGCGACTACTGCGACTACTGCGACAACTGCGACTACTGCGACTACTGCGACTACTGCGACTACTGCGACTACTGCGTCTACAGCGACTACTGCGACTACGGCGACTACTGCGACTACTGCGACTACGGCGACTACGGCGACTACTGCGACTACTGCGATTACGGCGTCTACGGCGACTACTGCGACTACTGACTACGGCGACTACTGCGAATCCTGCGACAACTGCGACTACTGCGACTACTGCGACTACTGCGACTACTGCGACTACTGCAACTACTGCGACTACTGCGACTACTGCGACTACTGCGACTACTGCGACTACAGCGAATACTGCGACTACTGCGACTACGGCGACTACGGCGACTACGGCGACTACTGCGACTACTGCGACTACGGTGACTACTGCGACTACTGCGACTACTGTGACTACGGCGACTACGGCGACTACTGTGACTACTGCGACTACTGCGACTACTGCTACTACTGCGACTACTGCGACTACTGCGACTACTGCGTCTACTGCGACAACTGCGACTACTGCGACTACTGCGACTACTGCGACTACTGCGACTACTGCGACTACTGCGACTACTGCAACTACTGCGATTACTGCGACTACTGCGACTACTGCGACTACTGCGACTACTGCGACTACGGCGTTTACTGCGACTACGGCGACTACTGCGACTACTGCGACTACTGCGACTACTGCGACTACGGCGACTACGGCCACTACTGCGACTACTGCGACTACTGCTACTACTGCGACTACTGTGACAACTGCGACTACGGCGACTACGGCGACTACGGCGACTACTGCGACTACTGCGACTACTGCGACTACTGCGACTACTGCGACTACTGCGACTACTGCGACTACTGCGACTACTGCGCTTACTGCGACTCCTGCGACTACTGCGACTACTGCGACTACTGCGACTATTGCGACTAATGCGACTACTGCGTATACTGCGTATACTGCGTATACTGCGTATACTGCGACTACTGCGACTACGGCGACTACTGCGACTACTGCGACTACGGCGACTACGGCGACTACTGCGACTACTGCGACTACGGCGACTACGGCGACTACTGCGACTACTGACTACGGCGACTACTGCGACTACTGCGACTACTGCGACTAGTGCTACTAGTGCGACTACTGCGACTACTGCGACTACTGCGACTACTGCGACTTCCGCGACTACTGCTACTAGTGCGACTTCTGCGACTACTGCGACTACTGCTACTACTGCGACTACTGCTACTAGTGCGACTACTGCGACTACTGCGACTACTGCGACTACCGCGACTACTGCTACTAGTGCGACTTCTGCGACTACTGCGACTACTGCGACTACTGCGACTACTGCTACTAGAGCGACTACTGCGACTACTGCGACTACTGCGACTACTGCGACTACTGCGACTACTGCGACTACTGTGACTACTGCGACTACTGCGACTACTGCGACTACTGCGACTACTGCGACTACTGCGACTACTGCGACTACTGCGACTACTGCGACTACTGCGACTACTGCTACTAGTGCGACTAGTGCGACTACTGCGACTACTGCAACTACTGCGACTACTGCGACTACTGCGACTACTGCGACTACTGCGACTACTGCGACTACTGCGACTACTGCGACTACTGCGACTACGGCGACTACTGCGACTACTGCGACTACTGCGACTACTGCGACTACTGCGACTACTGCGACTACTGCGACTACTGCGACTACTGCGACTACTGCGACTACTGCGACTACTGCGACTACTGCGACTACTGCGACTACTGCGACTACTGCGACTACTGCGACTACTGCGTCTACTGCGACTACTGCGACTACTGCGACTACTGCGACTACTGCGACTACGGCGGCTACGGCGACTACGGCGACTACTGCGACTACTGCGACTACGGTGACTACTGCGACTACTGCGACTACTGTGACTACGGCGACTACGGCGACTACTGCGACTACTTCGATTACTGCGACTACTGCTACTACTGCGACTACTGCGACTACTGCGACTACTGCGACTACTGCGTCTACTGCGACAACTGCGACTACTGCGACTAATGCGACTACTGCGACTACTGCAACTCTCCGACTACTGCGACTACTGCGACTACTGCGACTGCTGCGACTACGGCGTTTACTGCGACTACGGCGACTACTGCGACTACTGCGACTACTGCGACTACTGCGACTACGGCGACTACGGCCATTACTGCGACTACTGCGACTACTGCTACTACTGCGACTACTGTGACTACTGCGACTACGGCGACTACGGCGACTACTGCGACTACTGCGACTACTGCGACTACTGCGACTACTACGACTAGTGCGACTACTGCGAAAACTGCGACTACTGCGACTACAGCGACTACTGCGGCTACTGCGACTACGGCGACTACGGCGACTACTGCGACTACTGCGATTACGGCGTCTACGGCGACTACTGCGACTACTGACTACGGCGACTACTGCGACTACTGCGACAACTGCGACTACTGCGACTACTGCGACTACTGCGACTACTGCGACTACTGCGACTACTGCGACTACTGCGACTAATGCGACTCCTGCGACTACTGCGACTACTGCGACTACTGCGACTACTGCGACTACTGCGACTATTGCGACTACTGCGACTACTGCGTCTACAGCGACTACTGCGACTACGGCGACTACTGCGACTACTGCGACTACGGCGACTACGGCGACTACTGCGACTACTGCGATTACGGCGTCTACGGCGACTACTGCGACTACTGACTACGGCGACTACTGCGAATCCTGCGACAACTGCGACTACTGCGACTACTGCGACTACTGCGACTACTGCGACTACTGCAACTACTGCGACTACTGCGACTACTGCGACTACTGCGACTACTGCGACTACAGCGAATACTGCGACTACTGCGACTACGGCGACTACGGCGACTACGGCGACTACTGCGACTACTGCGACTACGGTGACTACTGCGACTACTGCGACTACTGTGACTACGGCGACTACGGCGACTACTGTGACTACTGCGACTACTGCGACTACTGCTACTACTGCGACTACTGCGACTACTGCGACTACTGCGTCTACTGCGACAACTGCGACTACTGCGACTACTGCGACTACTGCGACTACTGCGACTACTGCGACTACTGCGACTACTGCAACTACTGCGACTACTGCGACTACTGCGACTACTGCGACTACTGCGACTACTGCGACTACGGCGTTTACTGCGACTACGGCGACTACTGCGACTACTGCGACTACTGCGACTACTGCGGCTACGGCGACTACGGCCACTACTGCGACTACTGCGACTACTGCTACTACTGCGACTACTGTGACAACTGCGACTACGGCGACTACGGCGACTACGGCGACTACTGCGACTACTGCGACTACTGCGACTACTGCGACTACTGCGACTACTGCGACTACTGCGACTACTGCGACTACTGCGCTTACTGCGACTCCTGCGACTACTGCGACTACTGCGACTACTGCGACTATTGCGACTAATGCGACTACTGCGTATACTGCGTATACTGCGTATACTGCGTATACTGCGACTACTGCGACTACGGCGACTACTGCGACTACTGCGACTACGGCGACTACGGCGACTACTGCGACTACTGCGACTACGGCGACTACGGCGACTACTGCGACTACTGACTACGGCGACTACTGCGACTACTGCGACTACTGCGACTAGTGCTACTAGTGCGACTACTGCGACTACTGCGACTACTGCGACTACTGCGACTTCCGCGACTACTGCTACTAGTGCGACTTCTGCGACTACTGCGACTACTGCTACTACTGCGACTACTGCTACTAGTGCGACTACTGCGACTACTGCGACTACTGCGACTACTGCGACTACCGCGACTACTGCTACTAGTGCGACTTCTGCGACTACTGCGACTACTGCGACTACTGCGACTACTGCTACTAGAGCGACTACTGCGACTACTGCGACTACTGCGACTACTGCGACTACTGCGACTACTGCGACTACTGTGACTACTGCGACTACTGCGACTACTGCGACTACTGCGACTACTGCGACTACTGCGACTACTGCGACTACTGCGACTACTGCGACTACTGCGACTACTGCGACTACTGCTACTAGTGCGACTAGTGCGACTACTGCGACTACTGCAACTACTGCGACTACTGCGACTACTGCGACTACTGCGACTACTGCGACTACTGCGACTACTGCGACTACTGCGACTACTGCGACTACGGCGACAACTGCGACTACTGCGACTACTGCGACTACTGCGACTACTGCGACTACTGCGACTACTGCGACTACTGCGACTACTGCGACTACTGCGACTACTGCGACTACTGCGACTACTGCGACTACTGCGACTACTGCGTCTACTGCGACTACTGCGACTACTGCGACTACTGCGACTACTGCGACTACGGCGGCTACGGCGACTACGGCGACTACTGCGACTACTGCGACTACGGTGACTACTGCGACTACTGCGACTACTGTGACTACGGCGACTACGGCGACTACTGCGACTACTTCGATTACTGCGACTACTGCTACTACTGCGACTACTGCGACTACTGCGACTACTGCGACTACTGCGTCTACTGCGACAACTGCGACTACTGCGACTAATGCGACTACTGCGACTACTGCAACTACTGCGACTACTGCGACTACTGCGACTACTGCGACTGCTGCGACTACGGCGTTTACTGCGACTACGGCGACTACTGCGACTACTGCGACTACTGCGACTACTGCGACTACGGCGACTACGGCCATTACTGCGACTACTGCGACTACTGCTACTACTGCGACTACTGTGACTACTGCGACTACGGCGACTACGGCGACTACTGCGACTACTGCGACTACTGCGACTACTGCGACTACTACGACTAGTGCGACTACTGCGAAAACTGCGACTACTGCGACTACGGCGACTACTGCGGCTACTGCGACTACGGCGACTACGGCGACTACTGCGACTACTGCGATTACGGCGTCTACGGCGACTACTGCGACTACTGACTACGGCGACTACTGCGACTACTGCGACAACTGCGACTACTGCGACTACTGCGACTACTGCGACTACTGCGACTACTGCGACTACTGCGACTACTGCGACTACTGCGACTAATGCGACTCCTGCGACTACTGCGACTACTGCGACTACTGCGACTACTGCGACTACTGCGACTATTGCGACTACTGCGACTACTGCGTATACTGCTTATACTGCGACTACTGCGACTACGGCGACTACTGCGACTACTGCGACTACTGCGACTACTGCGACTACGGCGACTAATGCGACTACTGCGACTACGGCGACTACCGCGACTACTGCGACTACTGCGTCTACGGCGACTACTGCGACTTCTGCGACTACTGCGACTACTGTGACTACTGCGACTACTGCGACTACTGCGACTACTGCGACTATTGCGACTACTACTTTGACTACTGCGTATACTGCGTATACTGCGTATACTGCGACTACTGCGACTACGGCGACTACTGCGACTACTGCGACTACGGCGACTACGGCGACTACTGCGACTACTGCGTCTACGGCGACTACTGCGACTACTGCGACTACTGCGACTACTGTGACTACTGCGACTACTGCGACTACTGCGACTACTGCGACTATTGCGACTACTTCGACTACTGCGTATACTGCGTATTCTGCGTATACTGCGACTACTGCGACTACGGCGACTACTGCGACTACTGCGACTACGGCGACTACGGCGACTACTGCGACTATTGCGACTACTGCGACTACTGCGTATACTGCGTATACTGCGTATACTGCGCCTACTGCGACTACGGCGACTACTGCGACTACTGCGACTACGGCGACTACGGCGACTACTGCGACTACTGCGACTACGGCGACTACGGCGAATACTGCGACTACTGCGACTACGGCGACTACGGCGACTACTGCGACTACTGACTACGGCGACTACTGCGACTACTGTGACTACTGCGACTAGTGCTTCTAGTGCGACTACTGCGACTACTGCGACTACTGCGACTACTGCGACTACTGCGACTACTGCGACTACTGCGACTACCGCGACTACTGCTACTAGTGCGACTTCTGCGACTACTGCGACTACTGCGACTACTGCTACTTGTGCGACTACTGCGACTACTGCGACTACTGCGACTACTGCGACTACTGCGACTACTGCGACTACTGCGACTACTGCGACTACTGCAACTACTGTGACTAATGCGACTACTGCGACTACTGCGACTACTGCGACTACTGCGACTACTGCGACTACTGCGACTATTGCTACTAGTGCGACTAGTGCGACTACTGCGACTACTGCGACTACTGCCACTACTGCGACTACTGCGACTACTGCGACTACTGCGACTACTGCTACTACTGCGACTACTGCGACTACTGCGACTACTGCGACTACGGCGACTACTGCGACTACTGCGACTACTGCGACTACTGCGACAACTGCGACTACTGCGACTACTGCGACTACTGCGACTACTGCGACTACTGCGTCTACAGCGACTACTGCGACTACGGCGACTACTGCGACTACTGCGACTACGGCGACTACGGCGACTACTGCGACTACTGCGATTACGGCGTCTACGGCGACTACTGCGACTACTGACTACGGCGACTACTGCGAATCCTGCGACAACTGCGACTACTGCGACTACTGCGACTACTGCGACTACTGCGACTACTGCGACTACTGCAACTACTGCGACTACTGCGACTACTGCGACTACTGCGACTACTGCGACTACAGCGAATACTGCGACTACTGCGACTACGGCGACTACGGCGACTACGGCGACTACTGCGACTACTGCGACTACGGTGACTACTGCGACTACTGCGACTACTGTGACTACGGCGACTACGGCGACTACTGTGACTACTGCGACTACTGCGACTACTGCTACTACTGCGACTACTGCGACTACTGCGACTACTGCGTCTACTGCGACAACTGCGACTACTGCGACTACTGCGACTACTGCGACTACTGCGACTACTGCGACCACTGCGACTACTGCAACTACTGCGACTACTGCGACTACTGCGACTACTGCGACTACTCGACTACTGCGACTACGGCGTTTACTGCGACTACGGCGACTACTGCGACTACTGCGACTACTGCGACTACTGCGACTACGGCGACTACGGCCACTACTGCGACTACTGCGACTACTGCTACTACTGCGACTACTGTGACAACTGCGACTACGGCGACTACGGCGACTACGGCGACTACTGCAACTACTGCGACTACTGCGACTACTGCGACTACTGCGACTACTGCGACTACTGCGACTACTGCGACTACTGCGACTACTGCGCTTACTGCGACTCCTGCGACTACTGCGACTACTGCGACTACTGCGACTATTGCGACTAATGCGACTACTGCGTATACTGCGTATACTGCGTATACTGCGTATACTGCGACTACTGCGACTACGGCGACTACTGCGACTACTGCGACTACGGCGACTACGGCGACTACTGCGACTACTGCGACTACGGCGACTACGGCGACTACTGCGACTACTGACTACGGCGACTACTGCGACTACTGCGACTACTGCGACTAGTGCTACTAGTGCGACTACTGCGACTACTGCGACTACTGCGACTACTGCGACTTCCGCGACTACTGCTACTAGTGCGACTTCTGCGACTACTGCGACTACTGCTACTACTGCGACTACTGCTACTAGTGCGACTACGGCGACTACTGCGACTACTGCGACTACTGCGACTACCGCGACTACTGCTACTAGTGCGACTTCTGCGACTACTGCGACTACTGCGACTACTGCGACTACTGCTACTAGAGCGACTACTGCGACTACTGCGACTACTGCGACTACTGCGACTACTGCGACTACTGCGACTACTGTGACTACTGCGAATACTGCGACTACTGCGACTACTGCGACTACTGCGACTACTGCGACTACTGCGACTACTGCGACTACTGCGACTACTGCGACTACTGCGACTACTGCTACTAGTGCGACTAGTGCGACTACTGCGACTACTGCAACTACTGCGACTACTGCGACTACTGCGACTACTGCGACTACTGCGACTACTGCGACTACTGCGACTACTGCGACTACTGCGACTACGGCGACTACTGCGACTACTGCGACTACTGCGACTACTGCGACTACTGCGACTACTGCGACTACTGCGACTACTGCGACTACTGCGACTACTGCGACTACTGCGACTCTTGCGACTACTGCGACTACTGCGACTACTGCGACTACTGCGACTACTGCGTCTACTGCGACTACTGCGACTACTGCGACTACTGCGACTACTGCGACTACGGCGGCTACGGCGACTACGGCGACTACTGCGACTACTGCGACTACGGTGACTACTGCGACTACTGCGACTACTGTGACTACGGCGACTACGGCGACTACTGCGACTACGGCGTTTACTGCGACTACGGCGACTACTGCGACTACTGCGACTACTGCGACTACTGCGACTACGGCGACTACGGCCATTACTGCGACTACTGCGACTACTGCTACTACTGCGACTACTGTGACTACTGCGACTACGGCGACTACGGCGACTACTGCGACTACTGCGACTACTGGGACTACTGCGACTACTACGACTAGTGCGACTACTGCGAAAACTGCGACTACTGCGACTACGGCGACTACTGCGGCTACTGCGACTACGGCGACTACGGCGACTACTGCGACTACTGCGATTACGGCGTCTACGGCGACTACTGCGACTACTGCGACAACTGCGACTACTGCGACTACTGCGACTACTGCGACTACTGCGACTACTGCGACTACTGCGACTACTGCGACTAATGCGACTCCTGCGACTACTGCGACTACTGCGACTACTGCGACTACTGCGACTACTGCGACTATTGCGACTACTGCGACTACTGCGTCTACAGCGACTACTGCGACTACGGCGACTACTGCGACTACTGCGACTACGGCGACTACGGCGACTACTGCGACTACTGCGATTACGGCGTCTACGGCGACTACTGCGACTACTGACTACGGCGACTACTGCGAATCCTGCGACAACTGCGACTACTGCGACTACTGCGACTACTGCGACTACTGCGACTACTGCAACTACTGCGACTACTGCGACTACTGCGACTACTGCGACTACTGCGACTACAGCGAATACTGCGACTACTGCGACTACGGCGACTACGGCGACTACGGCGACTACTGCGACTACTGCGACTACGGTGACTACTGCGACTACTGCGACTACTGTGACTACGGCGACTACGGCGACTACTGTGACTACTGCGACTACTGCGACTACTGCTACTACTGCGACTACTGCGACTACTGCGTCTACTGCGACAACTGCGACTACTGCGACTACTGCGACTACTGCGACTACTGCGACTACTGCGACTACTGCGACTACTGCAACTACTGCGACTACTGCGACTACTGCGACTACTGCGACTACTGCGACTACTGCGACTACTGCGACTACGGCGTTTACTGCGACTACGGCGACTACTGCGACTACTGCGACTACTGCGACTACTGCGACTACGGCGACTACGGCCACTACTGCGACTACTGCGACTACTGCTACTACTGCGACTACTGTGACAACTGCGACTACGGCGACTACGGCGACTACGGCGACTACTGCGACTACTGCGACTACTGCGACTACTGCGACTACTGCGACTACTGCGACTACTGCGACTACTGCGACTACTGCGCTTACTGCGACTCCTGCGACTACTGCGACTACTGCGACTATTGCGACTATTGCGACTAATGCGACTACTGCGTATACTGCGTATACTGCGTATACTGCGTATACTGCGACTACTGCGACTACGGCGACTACTGCGACTACTGCGACTACGGCGACTACGGCGACTACTGCGACTACTGCGACTACGGCGACTACGGCGACTACTGCGACTACTGACTACGGCGACTACTGCGACTACTGCGACTACTGCGACTAGTGCTACTAGTGCGACTACTGCGACTACTGCGACTACTGCGACTACTGCGACTTCCGCGACTACTGCTACTAGTGCGACTTCTGCGACTACTGCGACTACTGCGACTACTGCGACTACTGCGACTACTGCGACTACTGCGACTACTGCGACTACTGCGACTACTGCGACTACTGCGACTACTGCGACTACTGCGACTACCGCGACTACTGCTACTAGTGCGACTTCTGCGACTACTGCGACTACTGCGACTACTGCGACTACTGCTACTTGAGCGACTACTGCGACTACTGCGACTACTGCGACTACTGCGACTACTGCGACTACTGTGACTACTGCGACTACTGCGACTACTGCGACTACTGCGACTACTGCGACTACTGCGACTACTGCGACTACTGCGACTACTGCGACTACTGCGACTACTGCTACTAGTGCGACTAGTGCGACTACTGCGACTACTGCGACTACTGCAACTACTGCGACTACTGCGACTACTGCGACTACTGCGACTACTGCGACTACTGCGACTACTGCGACTACGGCGACTACTGCGACTACTGCGACTACTGCGACTACTGCGACTACTGCGACTACTGCGACTACTGCGACTACTGCGACTACTGCGACTACTGCGACTACTGCGACTAATGCGACTACTGCGACTACTGCGACTACTGCGACTACTGCGACTACTGCGACTACTGCGACTACTGCGTCTACTGCGACTATTGCGACTACTGCGACTACTGCGACTACTGCGACTACGGCGGCTACGGCGACTACGGCGACTACTGCGACTACTGCGACTACGGTGACTACTGCGACTACTGCGACTACTGTGACTACGGCGACTACGGCGACTACTGCGACTACTTCGATTACTGCGACTACTGCTACTACTGCGACTACTGCGACTACTGCGACTACTGCGACTACTGCGTCTACTGCGACAACTGCGACTACTGCGACTAATGCGACTACTGCGACTACTGCAACTACTGCGACTACTGCGACTACTGCGACTACTGCGACTGCTGCGACTACGGCGTTTACTGCGACTACGGCGACTACTGCGACTACTGCGACTACTGCGACTACTGCGACTACGGCGACTACGGCAATTACTGCGACTACTGCGACTACTGCTACTACTGCGACTACTGTGACTACTGCGACTACGGCGACTACGGCGACTACTGCGACTACTGCGACTACTGCGACTACTGCGACTACTACGACTAGTGCGACTACTGCGAAAACTGCGACTACTGCGACTACGGCGACTACTGCGGCTACTGCGACTACGGCGACTACGGCGACTACTGCGACTACTGCGATTACGGCGTCTACGGCGACTACTGCGACTACTGACTACGGCGACTACTGCGACTACTGCGACAACTGCGACTACTGCGACTACTGCGACTACTGCGACTACTGCGACTACTGCGACTACTGCGACTACTGCGACTACTGCGACTAATGCGACTCCTGCGACTACTGCGACTACTGCGACTACTGCGACTACTGCGACTACTGCGACTATTGCGACTACTGCGACTACTGCGTATACTGCGTATACTGCGACTACTGCGACTACGGCGACTACTGCGACTACTGCGACTACTGCGACTACTGCGACTACGGCGACTAATGCGACTACTGCGACTACGGCGACTACCGCGACTACTGCGACTACTGCGTCTACGGCGACTACTGCGACTTCTGCGACTACTGCGACTACTGTGACTACTGCGACTACTGCGACTACTGCGACTACTGCGACTATTGCGACTACTACTTTGACTACTGCGTATACTGCGTATACTGCGTATACTGCGACTACTGCGACTACGGCGACTACTGCGACTACTGCGACTACGGCGACTACGGCGACTACTGCGACTATTGCGACTACTGCGACTACTTCGTATACTGCGTATACTGCGTATACTGCGACTACTGCGACTACGGCGACTACTGCGACTACTGCGACTACGGCGACTACGGCGACTACTGCGACTACTGCGACTACGGCGACTACGGCGACTACTGCGACTACTGCGACTACTGCGACTACTGCGACTACTGCGACTACTGCGTCTACTGCGACAACTGCGACTACTGCGACTACTGCGACTACTGCGACTACTGCGACTACTGCGACTACTGCGACTATTACTACTAGTGCGACTAGTGCGACTACTGCGACTACTGCGACTACTGCGACTACTGCGACTACTGCGACTACTGCGACTACTGCGACTACTGCGACTATTGCGACTACTGCGTCTACAGCGACTACTGCGACTACTGCGACTACTGCGACTACTGCGACTACTGCGACTACTGCGACTACTGCGACTACTGCGACTACTGCGTCTACTGCGACTACTGCGACTACTGCGACTACTGCGACTACTGCGACTACGGCGACTACGGCGACTACGGCGACTACTGCGACTACTGCGACTACGGTGACTACTGCGACTACTGCGACTACTGTGACTACGGCGACAACGGCGACTACTGCGACTACTTCGACTACCGCGACTACTGCTACTACTGCGACTACTGCGACTACTGCGACTACTGCGACTACTGCGTCTACTGCGACAACTGCGACTACTGCGACTACTGCGACTACTGCGACTACTGCAACTACTGCGACTACTGCGACTACTGCGACTACTGCGACTACTGCGACTACTGCGACTACGGCGTTTACTGCGACTACGGCGACAACTGCCACTACTGCGACTACTGCGACCACTGCGACTACGGCGACTACGGCCACTACTGCGACTACTGCGACTACTGCTACTACTGCGACTACTGTGACTACTGCGACTACGGCGACTACGGCGACTACTGCGACTACTGCGACTACTGCGACTACTGCGACTACTACGACTAGTGCGACTACTGCGAAAACTGCGACTACTGCGACTACGGCGACTACTGCGACTACTGCGACTACGGCGACTACGGCGACTACTGCGACTACTGCGATTACGGCGTCTACGGCGACTACTGCGACTACTGACTACGGCGACTACTGCGACTACTGCGACTACTGCGACTACTGCGACTACTGCGACTACTGCGACTCCTGCGACTCCTGCGACTCCTGCGACTACTGCGACTACTGCGACTACTTTTTTTTTTTTTTTTTTTTTACGAGGGGAACTGTGGAAATCTTCGAAAGACACCTCGGAGGGACCGCTCTCCTCGGTAGTGTGAGATTTTTACCCACTAAAACCACAAACCCTTTATGATCTTTGACTGTTCCACCCCGGAACCGCTTTCGCATTACTTCAGGGTGGAGTCAAGCTGGCTACCCAGTGTTTTTAATTTGCACTATTACTTCTGTTAGCTCTTTGATCTTCTTCCTTTTTAGTCATAATGGTCGTAATATACCTTTCGATTAGTTCCCAGTTTGTCTGTGTCTTTGTCATTAATGTTATAATGTTGTCCGTTGTTAATGGGCTGTCGAGCTTTGTGGTGACCTCGGTCCTCTCATTTGCCCATGTTGGGCAGTTGAAGAGGGTGTGTTCTGCGTCGTCGTTATTGTAGCCACAGTAGTCACAGTCCGCGCTGTCTGCTTTTCCAAATCTTTTTAAATAAGATTTGAAAGACCCATGACCTGTAAAAGCTTGAGTCAGATGGTAGGAAACAGAGCCGTGCTTTCTTAATACCCATTTCGAAAGGTTTGGCATCAGTTTGTACGTCCATCTGCCTGTTACTTCTTCCTGCCAGGAATTTTGCCATCGGTCCATTAGTTTTTTTCGAGCTTCTTTCTTAATGGCTGCGCGTTTGACTGCGTCTGAATTTTCTCCCTTCATTAAATCGTACACCTCCTTACGCTCCAGTGCTAAGAGACTAATGGGCGGCACCCTAGCTAGCACTAACACCGCGCTTTTCGAGACAGTTCTGTAGGCCGAAGTGATTCTTAGAGCACCCTTCCTTTGAACTGCTTCCAGTTTCGTCCGAAGATTTTTGTTTTTGGCTACTTTTTCAGCCCAAGCAGGTGCCGCGTACAGCAGTTTTGCGTGCATGACACTCATGAGCATTCTTCTTTTGCATTCGCTCGGTCCTCTTACATTTGGCATGAGCCTCGAAAGTGCAGATGCCGTTTCCTGGGCTCTTTCGGCTGCCGCGATTACCTGTGGACCAAAGCTGAGCTTGTTGTCTATGTTCATTCCCAGGTAATGGAGGGATTTCTGGCAGGGTATGTTTTGTCTTCCAATTTTGAATTTTGGGGGGATAAATGATCTTCTGTTTGTAACTAATACTGCTTCTGTCTTGCCGACAGCCATTTCCAGTCCTTTCTCCGCCAGCCATGCTTGGACGCGTTCTAAGCTGTCGTTTACACTAATTTCTAGAACTCTGGTGGAGTTTGCCGATGCTACGATGATAGCATCATCTGCAAAACCGACCAGTATGACGTTCGTGGGCAGAGGAATTTCTAACAGGCTGTCATACAGTACATTCCACATTAGTGGTCCAATTTTGGAGCCTTGGGGTGCACCGCAGGTCATTTTGTGTGTTAGTGTTTTTCCCTTACTTTTGTATTCTACAGTTCGACCGCTCAGGTAGCTTCGAACTAGGTCAAGGATGTACCCGGGGGTCTTTTTATCCTCTAGGGCGGAGATTATGTCGTTCCACTTTGCTGTGTTAAATGCATTTTTAATGTCAATGCTGACTAACGCGCAGAAGCCTTTTTCTTCTTTCGTCTTTTCTGCAGTTTCCACAACCAGTTTGATGGCATCTACTGTGGATCTGCGTTTTCGGAAGCCAAACTGCCTGTCTGAAAGTAGTCTGTTTGAATCCAGTTGGGTTTGGATTCTTTCCATAATTAATCCTTCAAGAATTTTCCCCATTGTATCAAGTAGACATATGGGTCTATATGACGAGGGTTCATTCAGGGGCCTGTTCCCTTTTCTAATAAGGATTAGTTTTTGTATCTTCCAGTGATCAAAAAAGACTTTGTTTTCCAGGCAATTGTTGTACATGCGCAACAGAAGCTCTGGGTAAAACTTGATAATGGTCTTCATGGCTTCGTTCGGGATACCGTCTCTGCCAGGGGCTTTATTGTTCTTCAGGGAGTCCCCTACTTTCTGTAGCTCCTCTACGGTAAATTTCGTGTAATTTCCTTCAGTATCCGCCTCTTTAGTCGTGTGCTCCGGCGTTTGCCGTTCAGTGGGGAATAGCGATCTTATTATTTGTAGTATCCAGGTGGGGTCGTCCAGTCCTGGCGTCTGCCTCTTGAGGCCTAGTTTTTTTGTCACCAGCTGGAAAGGTTTTCCCCATGGATCGGACTCAACCTCTTCTATAAGAGATAACCAGTGTCGCCTTTTGCTGTCCTTTATGGCTTCTTTCAACTTGTCCTTGCACTGGTTGTATTCCCTTTTTAGTGAAGGGCATCCCTTCGATCTTGTATATCTCCTTCTCGCATTAAGGCATTTCTTCCTAAGATCGGAGATATCATCAGTCCACCAGTACATGGGTTTCCTGTTTAGCTGTGAGTGTCTTTTGGGCATTGCAATGTTGCATGCTTCTTTGATGGTTTGTAGCACATTCTTAGCATGTGTTTTCAGGGTTTCTTCTTTCTTTGTCCACCTCATTTCGTTGAGGATCTTCCTTTCTTCCAGATATGCAATCATTGCTCTTTCGTTATATTTCTTGACATTCCATGGCGTCGAGAAATTATTTTTGTTTCCGGCTTCTCCCGAACGTTTCTTGTTAGTTTCAATGACGAACTCTATATACATATGATCACTTAGTGTGATCTCTTCGAGGACTGCCCAGTTTCGTATTTGGCTTGCCACTCTATTGCTGGCCAGAGTCAGGTCAATAATAGAGCTGGAGCAACCTCTACGAAACGTTGCTGCTCCGTCATTGTTCATCACAATGAGGTTTTTGCGTGAGCACATATCTGTTAAAAGCGACCCTCTTCTATCGGATTTTGGGGATTGCCACTGCGATGATTTGGCGTTGAAGTCGCCCCCGACAATGACTTCTCCTTTTGCCGTTCCTATAGAATCTTCAAGATTTCCGATATTTCTCTCGAAGGTATCCAGGGCGTCGTTTGGGGAGAAGTAACAACTGTAAATTCTTATGTTGTTTGTCTCGACCCATACGAAGCCCTCGCCACCCTCGCAGAAATCTTGGATGAAACAATTCTTATTTATTAGTATTCCGGCTTTGCCGGTGACATCCTGGTACCATGGGTTTATTTCGTCCTTCCTATAGAATTCGCTTATTAGCGATATATCTATGTCCCTCTGTCTCTGGGTTTCGAGGAGGAGGTCCTGGGCCTGTTTCCCTCTGCCTAGGTTTACTTGAAGAATCCTTAGCATTGTGTTCGTCGTTTTTCCAATTCTTTCTGGAAGGTATTACACCATCTGCTTCCCGGGAAGTGTGTAAAGCTTGGTTCGTTTTTAGCTTTACACATTGTGCACGTGGGACCTTCCTCACAGTCTTTTTGTTTGTGGCCGTTTTTTCCACATTTCCAGCACTGCTGGCTTTTGTCCGCGTTAGTGCAGCCTCTCGAAATGTGTCCATATTCTAGACATTTGTAACATCGGCGCACCTCTGTCCACTCCTGTACCTGGCAGTTCACCCACCCAACGCGGATAGTCCTCTTTTTCAAGAGGGTCTCCGCTTGCTCCTGCTTGAGTTTAATTATTGCAGACTGTACGCCTGCGTGTCCCTTCCTCACTCTTAGGAGCTGCTTTGCGGTAATTTCGGTCTGGCCGAGTTCTTCCGCTACCGCCAAGAGAATCTCTTCTTTGGTAGAGAATTCCATTACGCCCTTTAGGATAACTGTAGTTTGCTTTTCCAGCGCAACGACGCTCGCCTGGTCTGTCAGGGCCTCCGAAAACTTCTTCTGAAGCTCTTCGAGTTTTTCTTCTTCTTTGAGGACAAAAAGGTATTCTCCCCGCCGTGTCTTGCGGATATTTTTAAAGTCCGCGCCGTCAGTTGCGGGGTTCACTTTATTCCCCAGCTGCTTGAAAATGTCTGCATACGTGGCATTATCCTTTGCAATAACTTTTATTGCCTTTGTTCGGATTTCGGTTTTCGGCTTCTGCTTCGGTGTAGGTTTTTCTTTCGCTTGTTTCTTTTTATATACTACTGTTTGCCAGTCTCCTTCCTCGCAGGTTTCATCGCATTCCATTTCGCTGTTTTGTTGGTTTGTTACGCCGTGTTCCGCCTGCTCTGAAGACTGGCTCTTTCCTTGGTCATTTCGGCTGGCTAGTTCTTTCTTCTGCTGATCCTGCTTCTTTCCCTTTTGTTTTTTCGCCATACCAAGTTCCTTAAATAATTTCACTTGGCATGTTTTGTCTACCATATGCTTTTCCTCTCCTCTTTTGCATTTTTCAATGCTAATAAGGAGGTTAGGTGTGTTATTACCTTCCAACCTTTGGAGGAGCGCCATTGCTTCCGTCATACCTTCCTTGACAACTTTCTGCATGTTTTTGGTCAAGGCGATCACCCCGTTCATGCGAGAGAGGCATGCTCCAAGTTCCGAAACGGTTCGCTGCAATTCGTACGCGGCAGATTCCACGTTTTCCATTTTTCCTGCTCCGGCCGTAAGTTCCTTTTCTCCGCCACTGGAATTAGCCGTTTCCAAATCGGCTCCGCTCCCACTCGTGTCCTGGTTGGGCCCGTCGCCTACTCGGTCGCCCTCTGGCGGAGTGGTTGCCACAACCGCAGTGCCAGTCCCCGGGAGTGGAATCCCCTTTCCCTCAAAACCCGACAGGTCGCGCTCTAAGCCCTTAATGATGGCGGCGGGCGGCGAGTCCCACCGGTCGCCGTTAGGGTGTGCCTCCGGCACCTCCGCGGCCACACCCCCCTCTCCCCGACAGGTGCAGGTCGACATGTCACCCTCCGCTCCGCTAGGAGTGCTGTAAGCCTCTTAGTTCACGTCCACTCCTTACGGGGCGCTAGTGGCGGTATACATAGTGTAAGATCCTGCCGCGCAGCGGCAGAACAATGCACCCTATATTCCAAGGACGCCACCCAAGGACAAGATGGCGCTAGCCCACGCTAACAAGAGACACCGATTTTAGCACGTATATCTCCCTAATTACGGAGTCCCACGCTTTGCTACCATAAATCGAGGTGCCAGTGTGCTTCAGGCATTCACTCTTCTTACCTTTACTGGCAGTTAAAGCTCATGACGTCGATAGACCGCAAAAAGCGAGGAACGCACACGAACACACCTCAACACGGCAACCAGTGCTGCCAACTCACTACTGCGACTACTGCGACTACTGCTACTAGTGCTACTACTGCGACTACTGCGACTACTGCGACTACTGCGACTAGTGCTACTAGTTCGACTATTGCGACTACTGCGACTACGGCGACTAATGCGACTACTGCGACTACGGCGACTACGGCGACTACTGCGACTACTGCGTCTACGGCGACTACTGCGACTACTGCGACTACTGCGACTTCTGCGACTACTGCGACTACTGCGACTACTGCGACTACTGTGACTACTGCGATTACTGCGACTACTGCGACTACTGCGACTACTGCGACTACTGCGACTACTGCGTCTACTGCGACTACTGCGACAACTGCGACTACTGCGAATACTGCGACTACTGCGACTACTGCGACTACTGCGACTACTGCGTCTACTGCGACTACTGCGACTACTGCGCCTACTGCGACTACTGCGACTACTGCGACTACTGCGACTTCTGCGACTACTGCGACTACTGCGACTTGTGCGACTACTGCGACTACTGCGACTACTGCGACTACTGCGTCTACGGCGACTACTGCGACTACTGCGACTACTGCGACTACTGCGACTACTGCAACTACTGCGAGTAATGCGACTACTGCGACTACTGCGACTACTGCGACTACTGCGACTACTGCGACTACTGCGACTACTGCGTCTACTGCAATTCTGCGACTACTGCGACTACTGCGACTACAGCGACTACTGCGACTACTGCGACTACTCCTACTACTGCAACTACTGCGACTACTGCGACAACTGCGACTACTGTGACTACTGCGACTACTGCGACTACTGCGACTACTGCGACTACTGCGACTACTGCGACTACTGCGACTACTGCGACTACTGCGACTACTGCGACTACTGCGACTACTGCTACTAGTGCGACTAGTGCGACTACTGCGACTACTGCGACTACTGCGACTACTGCGACTACTGCGACTACTGCGACTACTGCGACTACTGCGACTACTGCGACTACTGCGACTACTGCGACTACGGCGACTACTGCGACTACTGCGACTACTGCGACTACTGCGACTACTGCGACTACTGCGACTACTGCGACTACTGCGACTACTGCGACTACTGCGACTACTGCGACTACTGCGACTACTGCGACTACTGCGACTACTGCGACTACTGCGACTACTGCGACTACTGCGTCTACTGCGACTACTGCGACTACTGCGACTACTGCGACTACTGCGACTACGGCGGCTACGGCGACTACGGCGACTACTGCGACTACTGCGACTACGGTGACTACTGCGACTACTGCGACTACTGTGACTACGGCGACTACGGCGACTACTGCGACTACTTCGATTACTGCGACTACTGCTACTACTGCGACTACTGCGACTACTGCGACTACTGCGACTACTGCGTCTACTGCGACAACTGCGACTACTGCGACTAATGCGACTACTGCGACTACTGCAACTACTGCGACTACTGCGACTACTGCGACTACTGCGACTGCTGCGACTACGGCGTTTACTGCGACTACGGCGACTACTGCGACTACTGCGACTACTGCGACTACTGCGACTACGGCGACTACGGCCATTACTGCGACTACTGCGACTACTGCTACTACTGCGACTACTGTGACTACTGCGACTACGGCGACTACGGCGACTACTGCGACTACTGCGACTACTGCGACTACTGCGACTACTACGACTAGTGCGACTACTGCGAAAACTGCGACTACTGCGACTACGGCGACTACTGCGGCTACTGCGACTACGGCGACTACGGCGACTACTGCGACTACTGCGATTACGGCGTCTACGGCGACTACTGCGACTACTGACTACGGCGACTACTGCGACTACTGCGACAACTGCGACTACTGCGACTACTGCGACTACTGCGACTACTGCGACTACTGCGACTACTGCGACTACTGCGACTACTGCGACTAATGCGACTCCTGCGACTACTGCGACTACTGCGACTACTGCGACTACTGCGACTACTGCGACTATTGCGACTACTGCGACTACTGCGTATACTGCGTATACTGCGACTACTGCGACTACGGCGACTACTGCGACTACTGCGACTACTGCGACTACTGCGACTACGGCGACTAATGCGACTACTGCGACTACGGCGACTACCGCGACTACTGCGACTACTGCGTCTACGGCGACTACTGCGACTTCTGCGACTACTGCGACTACTGTGACTACTGCGACTACTGCGACTACTGCGACTACTGCGACTATTGCGACTACTACTTTGACTACTGCGTATACTGCGTATACTGCGTATACTGCGACTACTGCGACTACGGCGACTACTGCGACTACTGCGACTACGGCGACTACGGCGACTACTGCGACTATTGCGACTACTGCGACTACTTCGTATACTGCGTATACTGCGTATACTGCGACTACTGCGACTACTGCGACTACTGCGACTACTGCGACTACGGCGACTACGGCGACTACTGCGACTACTGCGACTACGGCGACTTCGGCGACTACTGCGACTACTGCGACTACTGCGACTACTGCGACTACTGTGACTACTGCGTCTACTGCGACAACTGCGACTACTGCGACTACTGCGACTACTGCGACTACTGCGACTACTGCGACTATTACTACTAGTGCGACTAGTGCGACTACTGCGACTACTGCGACTACTGCGACTACTGCGACTACTGCGACTACTGCGACTACTGCGACTACTGCGACTATTGCGACTACTGCGTCTACAGCGACTACTGCGACTACTGCGACTACTGCGACTACTGCGACTACTGCGACTACTGCGACTACTGCGACTACTGCGACTACTGCGACTACTGCGTCTACTGCGACTACTGCGACTACTGCGACTACTGCGACTACTGCGACTACGGCGACTACGGCGACTACGGCGACTACTGCGACTACTGCGACTACGGTGACTACTGCGACTACTGCGACTACTGTGACTACGGCGACAACGGCGACTACTGCGACTACTTCGACTACCGCGACTTCTGCTACTACTGCGACTACTGCGACTACTGCGACTACTGCGACTACTGCGTCTACTGCGACAACTGCGACTACTGCGACTACTGCGACTACTGCGACTACTGCAACTACTGCGACTACTGCGACTACTGCGACTACTGCGACTACTGCGACTACTGCGACTACGGCGTTTACTGCGACTACGGCGACAACTGCGACTACTGCGACTACTGCGACCACTGCGACTACGGCGACTACGGCCACTACTGCGACTACTGCGACTACTGCTACTACTGCGACTACTGTGACTACTGCGACTACGGCGACTACGGCGACTACTGCGACTACTGCGACTACTGCGACTACTGCGACTACTACGACTAGTGCGACTACTGCGAAAACTGCGACTACTGCGACTACGGCGACTACTGCGACTACTGCGACTACGGCGACTACGGCGACTACTGCGACTACTGCGATTACGGCGTCTACGGCGACTACTGCGACTACTGACTACGGCGACTACTGCGACTACTGCGACTACTGCGACTACTGCGACTACTGCGACTACTGCGACTACTGCGACTCCTGCGACTCCTGCGACTACTGCGACTACTGCGACTACTTTTTTTTTTTTTTTTTTTTACGAGGGGAACTGTGGAAATCTTCGAAAGACACCTCGGAGGGACCGCTCTCCTCGGTAGTGTGAGATTTTTACCCACTAAAACCACAAACCCTTTATGATCTTTGACTGTTCCACCCCGGAACCGCTTTCGCATTACTTCAGGGTGGAGTCAAGCTGGCTACCCAGTGTTTTTAATTTGCACTATTACTTCTGTTAGCTCTTTGATCTTCTTCCTTTTTAGTCATAATGGTCGTAATATACCTTTCGATTAGTTCCCAGTTTGTCTGTGTCTTTGTCATTAATGTTATAATGTTGTCCGTTGTTAATGGGCTGTCGAGCTTTGTGGTGACCTCGGTCCTCTCATTTGCCCATGTTGGGCAGTTGAAGAGGGTGTGTTCTGCGTCGTCGTTATTGTAGCCACAGTAGTCACAGTCCGCGCTGTCTGCTTTTCCAAATCTTTTTAAATAAGATTTGAAAGACCCATGACCTGTAAAAGCTTGAGTCAGATGGTAGGAAACAGAGCCGTGCTTTCTTAATACCCATTTCGAAAGGTTTGGCATCAGTTTGTACGTCCATCTGCCTGTTACTTCTTCCTGCCAGGAATTTTGCCATCGGTCCATTAGTTTTTTTCGAGCTTCTTTCTTAATGGCTGCGCGTTTGACTGCGTCTGAATTTTCTCCCTTCATTAAATCGTACACCTCCTTACGCTCCAGTGCTAAGAGACTAATGGGCGGCACCCTAGCTAGCACTAACACCGCGCTTTTCGAGACAGTTCTGTAGGCCGAAGTGATTCTTAGAGCACCCTTCCTTTGAACTGCTTCCAGTTTCGTCCGAAGATTTTTGTTTTTGGCTACTTTTTCAGCCCAAGCAGGTGCCGCGTACAGCAGTTTTGCGTGCATGACACTCATGAGCATTCTTCTTTTGCATTCGCTCGGTCCTCTTACATTTGGCATGAGCCTCGAAAGTGCAGATGCCGTTTCCTGGGCTCTTTCGGCTGCCGCGATTACCTGTGGACCAAAGCTGAGCTTGTTGTCTATGTTCATTCCCAGGTAATGGAGGGATTTCTGGCAGGGTATGTTTTGTCTTCCAATTTTGAATTTTGGGGGGATAAATGATCTTCTGTTTGTAACTAATACTGCTTCTGTCTTGCCGACAGCCATTTCCAGTCCTTTCTCCGCCAGCCATGCTTGGACGCGTTCTAAGCTGTCGTTTACACTAATTTCTAGAACTCTGGTGGAGTTTGCCGATGCTACGATGATAGCATCATCTGCAAAACCGACCAGTATGACGTTCGTGGGCAGAGGAATTTCTAACAGGCTGTCATACAGTACATTCCACATTAGTGGTCCAATTTTGGAGCCTTGGGGTGCACCGCAGGTCATTTTGTGTGTTAGTGTTTTTCCCTTACTTTTGTATTCTACAGTTCGACCGCTCAGGTAGCTTCGAACTAGGTCAAGGATGTACCCGGGGGTCTTTTTATCCTCTAGGGCGGAGATTATGTCGTTCCACTTTGCTGTGTTAAATGCATTTTTAATGTCAATGCTGACTAACGCGCAGAAGCCTTTTTCTTCTTTCGTCTTTTCTGCAGTTTCCACAACCAGTTTGATGGCATCTACTGTGGATCTGCGTTTTCGGAAGCCAAACTGCCTGTCTGAAAGTAGTCTGTTTGAATCCAGTTGGGTTTGGATTCTTTCCATAATTAATCCTTCAAGAATTTTCCCCATTGTATCAAGTAGACATATGGGTCTATATGACGAGGGTTCATTCAGGGGCCTGTTCCCTTTTCTAATAAGGATTAGTTTTTGTATCTTCCAGTGATCAAAAAAGACTTTGTTTTCCAGGCAATTGTTGTACATGCGCAACAGAAGCTCTGGGTAAAACTTGATAATGGTCTTCATGGCTTCGTTCGGGATACCGTCTCTGCCAGGGGCTTTATTGTTCTTCAGGGAGTCCCCTACTTTCTGTAGCTCCTCTACGGTAAATTTCGTGTAATTTCCTTCAGTATCCGCCTCTTTAGTCGTGTGCTCCGGCGTTTGCCGTTCAGTGGGGAATAGCGATCTTATTATTTGTAGTATCCAGGTGGGGTCGTCCAGTCCTGGCGTCTGCCTCTTGAGGCCTAGTTTTTTTGTCACCAGCTGGAAAGGTTTTCCCCATGGATCGGACTCAACCTCTTCTATAAGAGATAACCAGTGTCGCCTTTTGCTGTCCTTTATGGCTTCTTTCAACTTGTCCTTGCACTGGTTGTATTCCCTTTTTAGTGAAGGGCATCCCTTCGATCTTGTATATCTCCTTCTCGCATTAAGGCATTTCTTCCTAAGATCGGAGATATCATCAGTCCACCAGTACATGGGTTTCCTGTTTAGCTGTGAGTGTCTTTTGGGCATTGCAATGTTGCATGCTTCTTTGATGGTTTGTAGCACATTCTTAGCATGTGTTTTCAGGGTTTCTTCTTTCTTTGTCCACCTCATTTCGTTGAGGATCTTCCTTTCTTCCAGATATGCAATCATTGCTCTTTCGTTATATTTCTTGACATTCCATGGCGTCGAGAAATTATTTTTGTTTCCGGCTTCTCCCGAACGTTTCTTGTTAGTTTCAATGACGAACTCTATATACATATGATCACTTAGTGTGATCTCTTCGAGGACTGCCCAGTTTCGTATTTGGCTTGCCACTCTATTGCTGGCCAGAGTCAGGTCAATAATAGAGCTGGAGCAACCTCTACGAAACGTTGCTGCTCCGTCATTGTTCATCACAATGAGGTTTTTGCGTGAGCACATATCTGTTAAAAGCGACCCTCTTCTATCGGATTTTGGGGATTGCCACTGCGATGATTTGGCGTTGAAGTCGCCCCCGACAATGACTTCTCCTTTTGCCGTTCCTATAGAATCTTCAAGATTTCCGATATTTCTCTCGAAGGTATCCAGGGCGTCGTTTGGGGAGAAGTAACAACTGTAAATTCTTATGTTGTTTGTCTCGACCCATACGAAGCCCTCGCCACCCTCGCAGAAATCTTGGATGAAACAATTCTTATTTATTAGTATTCCGGCTTTGCCGGTGACATCCTGGTACCATGGGTTTATTTCGTCCTTCCTATAGAATTCGCTTATTAGCGATATATCTATGTCCCTCTGTCTCTGGGTTTCGAGGAGGAGGTCCTGGGCCTGTTTCCCTCTGCCTAGGTTTACTTGAAGAATCCTTAGCATTGTGTTCGTCGTTTTTCCAATTCTTTCTGGAAGGTATTACACCATCTGCTTCCCGGGAAGTGTGTAAAGCTTGGTTCGTTTTTAGCTTTACACATTGTGCACGTGGGACCTTCCTCACAGTCTTTTTGTTTGTGGCCGTTTTTTCCACATTTCCAGCACTGCTGGCTTTTGTCCGCGTTAGTGCAGCCTCTCGAAATGTGTCCATATTCTAGACATTTGTAACATCGGCGCACCTCTGTCCACTCCTGTACCTGGCAGTTCACCCACCCAACGCGGATAGTCCTCTTTTTCAAGAGGGTCTCCGCTTGCTCCTGCTTGAGTTTAATTATTGCAGACTGTACGCCTGCGTGTCCCTTCCTCACTCTTAGGAGCTGCTTTGCGGTAATTTCGGTCTGGCCGAGTTCTTCCGCTACCGCCAAGAGAATCTCTTCTTTGGTAGAGAATTCCATTACGCCCTTTAGGATAACTGTAGTTTGCTTTTCCAGCGCAACGACGCTCGCCTGGTCTGTCAGGGCCTCCGAAAACTTCTTCTGAAGCTCTTCGAGTTTTTCTTCTTCTTTGAGGACAAAAAGGTATTCTCCCCGCCGTGTCTTGCGGATATTTTTAAAGTCCGCGCCGTCAGTTGCGGGGTTCACTTTATTCCCCAGCTGCTTGAAAATGTCTGCATACGTGGCATTATCCTTTGCAATAACTTTTATTGCCTTTGTTCGGATTTCGGTTTTCGGCTTCTGCTTCGGTGTAGGTTTTTCTTTCGCTTGTTTCTTTTTATATACTACTGTTTGCCAGTCTCCTTCCTCGCAGGTTTCATCGCATTCCATTTCGCTGTTTTGTTGGTTTGTTACGCCGTGTTCCGCCTGCTCTGAAGACTGGCTCTTTCCTTGGTCATTTCGGCTGGCTAGTTCTTTCTTCTGCTGATCCTGCTTCTTTCCCTTTTGTTTTTTCGCCATACCAAGTTCCTTAAATAATTTCACTTGGCATGTTTTGTCTACCATATGCTTTTCCTCTCCTCTTTTGCATTTTTCAATGCTAATAAGGAGGTTAGGTGTGTTATTACCTTCCAACCTTTGGAGGAGCGCCATTGCTTCCGTCATACCTTCCTTGACAACTTTCTGCATGTTTTTGGTCAAGGCGATCACCCCGTTCATGCGAGAGAGGCATGCTCCAAGTTCCGAAACGGTTCGCTGCAATTCGTACGCGGCAGATTCCACGTTTTCCATTTTTCCTGCTCCGGCCGTAAGTTCCTTTTCTCCGCCACTGGAATTAGCCGTTTCCAAATCGGCTCCGCTCCCACTCGTGTCCTGGTTGGGCCCGTCGCCTACTCGGTCGCCCTCTGGCGGAGTGGTTGCCACAACCGCAGTGCCAGTCCCCGGGAGTGGAATCCCCTTTCCCTCAAAACCCGACAGGTCGCGCTCTAAGCCCTTAATGATGGCGGCGGGCGGCGAGTCCCACCGGTCGCCGTTAGGGTGTGCCTCCGGCACCTCCGCGGCCACACCCCCCTCTCCCCGACAGGTGCAGGTCGACATGTCACCCTCCGCTCCGCTAGGAGTGCTGTAAGCCTCTTAGTTCACGTCCACTCCTTACGGGGCGCTAGTGGCGGTATACATAGTGTAAGATCCTGCCGCGCAGCGGCAGCACAATGCACCCTATATTCCAAGGACGCCACCCAAGGACAAGATGGCGCTAGCCCACGCTAACAAGAGACACCGATTTTAGCACGTATATCTCCCTAATTACGGAGTCCCACGCTTTGCTATCATAAATCGAGGTGCCAGTGTGCTTCAGGCATTCACTCTTCTTACCTTTACTGGCAGTTAAAGCTCATGACGTCGATAGACCGCAAAAAGCGAGGAACGCACACGAACACACCTCAACACGGCAACCAGTGCTGCCAACTCACTACTGCGACTACTGCGACTACTGCTACTAGTGCTACTACTGCGACTACTGCGACTACTGCGACTACTGCGACTAGTGCTACTAGTTCGACTATTGCGACTACTGCGACTACGGCGACTAATGCGACTACTGCGACTACGGCGACTACGGCGACTACTGCGACTACTGCGTCTACGGCGACTACTGCGACTACTGCGACTACTGCGACTTCTGCGACTACTGCGACTACTGCGACTACTGCGACTACTGTGACTACTGCGATTACTGCGACTACTGCGACTACTGCGACTACTGCGACTACTGCGACTACTGCGTCTACTGCGACTACTGCGACAACTGCGACTACTGCGAATACTGCGACTACTGCGACTACTGCGACTACTGCGACTACTGCGTCTACTGCGACTACTGCGACTACTGCGCCTACTGCGACTACTGCGACTACTGCGACTACTGCGACTTCTGCGACTACTGCGACTACTGCGACTAGTGCGACTACTGCGACTACTGCGACTACTGCGACTACTGCGTCTACGGCGACTACTGCGACTACTGCGACTACTGCGACTACTGCGACTACTGCAACTACTGCGAGTAATGCGACTACTGCGACTACTGCGACTACTGCGACTACTGCGACTACTGCGACTACTGCGACTACTGCGTCTACTGCAATTCTGCGACTACTGCGACTACTGCGACTACAGCGACTACTGCGACTACTGCGACTACTCCTACTACTGCAACTACTGCGACTACTGCGACAACTGCGTCTACTGTGACTACTGCGACTACTGCGACTACTGCGACTACTGCGACTACTGCGACTACTGCGACTACTGCGACTACTGCGACTACTGCGACTACTGCTACTAGTGCGACTAGTGCGACTACTGCGACTACTGCAACTACTGCGACTACTGCGACTACTGCGACTACTGCGACTACTGCGACTACTGCGACTACTGCGACTACTGCGACTACGGCGACTACTGCGACTACTGCGACTACTGCGACTACTGCGACTACTGCGACTACTGCGACTACTGCGACTACTGCGACTACTGCGACTACTGCGACTACTGCGACTACTGCGACTACTGCGACTACTGCGACTACTGCGACTACTGCGACTACTGCGACTACTGCGTCTACTGCGACTACTGCGACTACTGCGACTACTGCGACTACTGCGACTACGGCGGCTACTGCGACTACTGCGACTACTGCGACTAGTGCTACTAGTTCGACTATTGCGACTACTGCGACTACGGCGACTAATGCGACTACTGCGACTACGGCGACTACGGCGACTACTGCGACTACTGCATCTACGGCGACTACTGCGACTACTGCGACTACTGCGACTTCTGCGACTACTGCGACTACTGCGACTACTGCGACTACTGTGACTACTGCGATTACTGCGACTACTGCGACTACTGCGACTACTGCGACTACTGCGACTACTGCGTCTACTGCGACTACTGCGACAACTGCGACTACTGCGAATACTGCGACTACTGCGACTACTGCGACTACTGCGACTACTGCGTCTACTGCGACTACTGCGACTACTGCGCCTACTGCGACTACTGCGACTACTGCGACTACTGCGACTTCTGCGACTACTGCGACTACTGCGACTAGTGCGACTACTGCGACTACTGCGACTACTGCGACTACTGCGTCTACGGCGACTACTGCGACTACTGCGACTACTGCGACTACTGCGACTACTGCAACTACTGCGAGTAATGCGACTACTGCAACTACTGCGACTACTGCGACTACTGCGACTACTGCGACTACTGCGTCTACTGCAATTCTGCGACTACTGCGACTACTGCGACTACAGCGACTACTGCGACTACTGCGACTACTGCTACTACTGCAACTACTGCGACTACTGCGACAACTGCGACTACTGCGACTACTGCGACTACTGGGACTACTGCGATTACTGCGACTACTGCGACTACTGCGACTACAGCGACTACTGCGACTACGGCGATTACTGCGACTACGGCGACTACTGCGACTACTGCGACTACTGCGACTACTGCGACTACTGCGACTACTGCGACTACGGCGACTACCTTGATTACTGCGACTACTGCGACTACGGCGACTAATGCGACTACTGCGACTACGGCGACTACTGCGACTACTGCGACTACTGCGACTACGGCGACTACTGCGAATACTGCGACTACGGCGTTTACTGCGACTACGGCGACTACTGCGACTACTGCGACTACGGCGTCTACTGCGACTACGGCGACTACGGCGACTACTGCGACTACTGCGACTACTGCGACTACTGCGACTACTGCGACGACTGCGACTACGGCGACTACGGCGACTACTGCGACTACTGCGACTACTGCGACTACTGCGACTACTGCGACTACTGCGACTACTGCGACTACTGCGACTACTGCGACTACTGCGACTACTGCGACTACTGCGACTATTGCGACTACTGCGACTACTGCGTATACTGCGACTACTGCGACTACGGCGACTACGGAGACTACTGCGACTACTGCGACTACGGCGACTACGGCGACTACTGCGACTACTGACTACGGCGACTACTGCGACTACTGCGACTACTGCGACTACTGCGACTACTGCGACTACTGCGACTACTGCGACTACTGCGACTACTGCGACTACGGCGACTACTGCGACAACTGCGACTACTGCGACTACTGCGACTACTGCGACTACGGCGACTACTGCGACTACTGCGACTACGGCGACTACGGCGACTACTGCGACTACTGCGACTACTGCGACTACTGCGACTACTGCGATTACTGCGACTACTGCGATTAAGGCGACTACTGCGACTACGGCGACTACTGCGACTACTGCGACTACTGCGACTACTGCGACTACTGCGACTGCTGCGACTACTGCGACTACGGCGACTATTGCGACTACTGCGACTACTGCGACTACTGCGACTACTGCGACTACTGCGACTACTGCGACTATTGCGACTACTGCGACTACTGCGACTACTGCGACTACTGCGACTACTGCGACTACTGCGACTACTGCGAATACTGCGACTACTGCGACTACTGCGACTACTGCGACTACTGCGTCTACTGCGACTACTGCGACTACTGCGACTACTGCGCCTACTGTGACTACTGCGACAATTGCGACTACTGCGACTAGTGCGACTACTGAGACTACTGCGACTACTGCGACTACGGCGACTACTGCGACTACTGCGACTACTGCGACTACTGCGACTACTGCGACTACTGCGACTACTGCGACTACTGCGACTACTGCGACTACTGCGTCTACTGCAATTCTGCGACTACTGCGACTACTGCGACTACTGCGACTACTGCGACTACTGCGACTACTGCTACTACTGCGACTACTGCGACTACTGGGCCTACTGCGACTACTGCGACTACTGTGACTACTGCGATTACTGCGACTACTGCGACTACTGCGACTACTGCGACTACGGCGACTACCTTGACTACTGCGACTACTGCGACTACTGCGACTACTGCGACTACGGCGACTAATGCGACTACTGCGACTACGGCGACTACGGCGACTACTGCGACTACTGCGACTACGGCGACTACTGCGAATACTGCGACTACTGCGACTACTGCGACTACTGCGACTACTGCGACTACTGCGACTACTGTGACTACTGCGACTACTGCGACTACTGCGACTACTGCGACTACGGCGTTTACTGCGACTACGGCGACTACTGCGACTACTGCGACTACGGCGACTACTGCGACTACGGTGACTACGGCGACTACTGCGACTACTGCGACTACTGCGACTACTGCGACTACTGCGACTACTGCGACTACTGCGACTACGGTGACTACGGCGACTACTGCGACTACGGCGACTACTGCGACTACTGCGACTACTGCGAATACTGCGACTACTGCGACTACTGCGACTACTGCGACTACTGCGACTACTGCGACTACTGCGACTACTGCGACTACTGCGACTATTGCGACTACTTCGACTACTGCGTATACTGCGACTACTGCGACTACGGCGACTACGGCGACTACTGCGACTTCTGCGACTACGGCGACTACGGCGACTACTGCGACTACTGACTTCGGCGACTACTGCGACTACTGCGACTACTGCGACTACTGCGACTACTGCGATTACTGCGACTACTGCGACTACTGCGACTACTGCGACTACTGCGACTACTGCGACTACTGCGACTACTGCGAATACTGCTACTACTGCGACTACTGCGACTACTGTGACTACTGCGTCTACTGCGACTACTGCGACTACTGCGACTACTGCGACTACTGCGACTACTGCGACTACTGCGACTACTGCGACTACTGCGACTACTGCGATTACTGCGACAACTGCGACTACTGCGAATACTGCGACTACTGCGACTACTGCGACTACTGCGACTACTGCGTCTACTGCGACTACTGCGACTACTGCGCCTACTGCGACTACTGCGACTACTGCGACTACTGCGACTTCTGCGACTACTGCGACTACTGCGACTAGTGCGACTACTGCGACTACTGCGACTACTGCGTCTACGGCGACTACTGTGACTACTGCGACTACTGCGACTACTGCGACTACTGCGACAACTGCGACTAATGCGACTACTGCGACTACTGCGACTACTGCGACTACTGCGTCTACTGCAATTCTGCGACTACTGCGACTACTGCGGCTACAGCGACTACTGCGACTACTGCGACTACTGCGACTACTGCTACTACTGCGACTACTGCGACTACTGCGACAACTGCGACTACTGCGACTACTGCGACTACTGTGACTACTGCGATTACTGCGACTACTGCGACTACTGCGACTACAGCGACTACTGCGACTACGGCGATTACTGCGACTACGGCGACTACTGCGACTACTGCGATTACTGCGACTACTGCGACTACTGCGACTACTGCGACTACTGAGACTACGGCGACTACCTTGACTACTGCGACTACTGCGACTACGGCGACTAATGCGACTACTGCGACTTCGGCGACTACTGCGACTACTGCGACTACTGCGACTACGGCGACTACTGCGAATACTGCGACTACTGCGACTACTGCGACTACTGCGACTACTGCGACTACTGCGACTACTGTAACAACTGCGACTATTGCGACTACTGCGACTACTGCGACTACTGCGACTACGGCGTTTACTGCGACTACGGCGACTACTGCGACTACTGCGACTACGGCGACTACTGCGACTACGGCGACTACGGCGACTACTGCGACTACTGCGACTACTGCGACTACTGCGACTACTGCGACTACTGCGACTACGGCGACTACGGCGACTACTGCGACTACTGCGACTACTGCGACTACTGCGACTACTGCGACTACTGCGACTACTGCGACTACTGCGACTACTGCGACTACTGCGACTACTGCGACTATTGCGACTACTGCGACTACTGCGTATACTGCGACTACTGCGACTACGGCGACTAAGGTGACTACTGCGACTACTGCGACTACGGCGTCTACGGCGACTACTGCGACAACTGACTACGGCGACTACTGGGAATACTGCGACTACTGCGACTACTGCGAATACTGCGACTACTGCGACTACTGCGACTACGGCGTTTACTGCGACTACGGCGACTACTGCGACTACGGCGTCTACTGTGACTACGGCGACTACGGCGACTACTGCGACTACTGCGACTACTGCGACTACTGCGACTACTGCGACTACTGCGACTACTGCGACTACGGCGACTACGGCGACTACTGCGACTACTGCGACTATTGCGACTACTGCGACTACTGCGACTACTGCGACTACTGCAATTACTGCGACTACTGCGACTACTGCGACTACTGCGACTACTGCGACTATTGCGACTACTGCGACTACTGCGTATACTGCGACTACTGCGACTACGGCGACTACGGCGACTACTGCGACTACTGCGACTACGGCGACTACGGCGACTACTGCGACTACTGACTACGGCGACTACTGCGACTACTGCGACTACTGCGACAACTGCGACTACTGCGACTACTGCGACTACTGCGACTACTGCGACTACAGCGACTACTGTGACTACTGCAACTACTGGTACTACTGCGACTACTGCGACTACTGCGACTACTGCGACTACTGCGACTACTGTGACTACTGCGATTACTGCGACTACTGCGACTACTGCGACTACTGCGACTACGGCGATTACTGCGCCTACGGCGACTACTGCGACTACTGCGACTACTGCGACTACTGCGACTACTGCGACTACTGCGACTACTGCGACTACGGCGACTACCTTGACTACTGCGACTACTGCGACTACTGCGACTACGGCGACTAATGCGACTACTGCGACTACGGCGACTACGGCGACTACTGCGAATACTGCGACTACTGCGACAACTGCGACTACTGCGAATACTGCGACTACTGCAACTACTGCGACTACTGCGACTACTGCGTCTACTGCGACTACTGCGACTACTGCGCCTACTGCGACTACTGCGACTACTGCGACTACTGCGACTTCTGCGACTACTGCGACTACTGCGACTAGTGCGACTACTGCGACTACTGCGACTACTGCGTCTACGGCGACTACTGCGACTACTGCGACTACTGCGACTACTGCGACTACTGCGACTACTGCGACTAATGCGACTACTGCGACTACTGCGACTACTGCGACTACTGCGACTACTGCGTCTACTGCAATTCTGCGACTACTGCGACTACTGCGACTACAGCGACTACTGCGACTACTGCGACTACTGCTACTACTGCGACTACTGCGACTACTGCGACAACTGCGACTAGTTCGACTACTGCGACTACTGTGACTACTGCGATTACTGCGACTACTGCGACTACTGCGACTACAGCGACTACTGCGACTACGGCGATTACTGCGACTACGGCGACTACTGCGACTACTGCGATTACTGCGACTACTGCGACTACTTCGACTACTGCGACTACTGCGACTACTGAGACTACGGCGACTACCTTGACTACTGCGACTACTGCGACTACGGCGACTACTGCGACTACTGCGACTACTGCGACTACGGCGACTACTGCGAATACTGCGACTACTGCGACTACTGCGACTACTGCGACTACTGCGACTACTGCGACTACTGAGACTACGGCGACTACCTTGACTACTGCGACTACTGCGACTTCGGCGACTACTGCGACTACTGCGACTACTGTGACTACGGCGACTACTGCGAATACTGCGACTACTGCGACTACTGCGACTACTGCGACTACTGCGTCTACTGCGACTACTGCGACTACTGTGACAACTGCGACTACTGCGTCTACTGCGACTACTGCGACTACGGCGTTTACTGCGACTACGGCGACTACTGCGACTACTGCGACTACGGCGACTACTGCGACTACGGCGAATACGGCGACTACTGCGACTACTGCGACTACTGCGACTACTGCGACTACGGCGACTACGGCGACTACTGCGACTACTGCGACTACTGCGACTACTGCGACTACTGCGACTACTGCGACTACTGCGACTACTGCGACTACTGCGACTACTGCGACTAGTGCGACTACTGCGACTACTGCGACTACTGCGACTACTCCGACTACTGCGACTACTGCGACTATTGCGACTACTGCGACTACTGCGTATACTGCGACTACTGCGACTACGGCGACTAAGGTGACTACTGCGACTACTGCGACTACGGCGTCTACGGCGACTACTGCGACTACTGACTACGGCGACTACTGGGACTACTGCGACTACTGCGACTACTGCGATTACTGCGACTACTGCGACTACTGCGACTACGGCGTTTACTGCGACTACGGCGACTACTGCGACTAAGGCGTCTACTGCGACTACGGCGACTACGGCGACTACTGCGACAACTGCGACTACTGCGACTACTGCGACTACTGCGACTACTGCGACTACTGCGACTACTGCGACTACTGCGACTACTGCGACTACTGCGACTACTGCGACTA
This sequence comes from Gryllus longicercus, assembly GCA_038098605.1. Taxonomy (NCBI): domain Eukaryota; kingdom Metazoa; phylum Arthropoda; class Insecta; order Orthoptera; family Gryllidae; genus Gryllus; species Gryllus longicercus. Next base: position 67,628 of record JAZDUA010001328.1, on the reverse strand, counting down.
CTGCGACAACTGCGACTACTGCGAATACTGCGACTACTGCGACTACTGCGACTACTGCGACTACTGCGTCTACTGCGACTACTGCGACTACTGCGCCTACTGCGACTACTGCGACTACTGCGACTACTGCGACTTCTGCGACTACTGCGACTACTGCGACTAGTGCGAATACTGCGACTACTGCGACTACTGCGTCTACGGCGACTACTGCGACTACTGCGACTACTGCGACTACTGCGACTAATGCGACTACTGCGACTACTGCGACTACTGCGACTACTGCGACTACTGCGTCTACTGCAATTCTGCGACTACTGCGACTACTGCGACTACAGCGACTACTGCGACTACTGCGACTACTGCTACTACTGCGACTACTGCGACTACTGCGACAACTGCGACTACTGCGACTACTGCGACTACTGTGACTACTGCGATTACTGCGAATACTGCGACTACTGCGACTACAGCGACTACTGCGACTACGGCGATTACTGCGACTACGGCGACTACTGCGACTACTGCGATTACTGCGACTACTGCGACTACTGCGACTACTGCGACTACTGAGACTACGGCGACTACCTTGACTACTGCGACTACTGCGACTACGGCGACTAATGCGACTACTGCGACTTCGGCGACTACTGCGACTACTGCGACTACTGCGACTACTGCGACTACTGCGACTACTGCGACTACTGCGACTACTGTGACAACTGCGACTACTGCGACTACTGCGACTACTGCGACTACTGCGACTACGGCGTTTACTGCGACTACGGCGACTACTGCGACTACTGCGACTACGGCGACTACTGCGACTACGGCGACTACGGCGACTACTGCGACTACTGCGACTACTGCGACTACTGCGACTACTGCGACTACTGCGACTACGGCGACTACGGCGACTACTGCGACTACTGCGACTACTGCGACTACTGCGACTACTGCGACTACTGCGACTACTGCGACTACTGCGACTACTGCGACTACTGCGACTACTGCGACTACTGCGACTACTGCGACCATTGCGACTACTGCGACTACTGCGTAAACTGCGACTACTGCGACTACGGCGACTAAGGTGACTACTGCGACTACTGCGACTACGGCGTCGACGGCGACTACTGCGACTACTGACTACGGCGACTACTGGGACTACTGCGACTAGTAATCGCAGTAGTCGCAGTTGTGCGACTACTGCGATTACTGCGACTACTGCGACTACTGCGACTACGGCGTTTACTGCGACTACGGCGACTACTGCGACTACGGCGTCTACTGCGACTACGGCGACTACGGCGACTACTGCGACTACTGCGACTACTGCGACTACTGCGACTACTGCGACTACTGCGACTACTGCGACTACGGCGACTACGGCGACTACTGCGACTACTGCGACTATTGCGACTACTGCGACTACTGCGACTACTGCGACTACTGCGACTACTGCGACTACTGCGACTACTGCGACTACTGCGACTATTGCGACTACTGCGACTACTGCGTATACTGCGACTACTGCGACTACGGCGACTACGGCGACTACTGCGACTACTGCGACTACGGCGACTACGGCGACTACTGCGACTACTGACTACGTCGACTACTGCGACTACTGCGACTACTGCGACTACTGCGACTACTGCGACTACTGCGACTACTGCGACTACTGCGACTACAGCGACTACTGTGACTACTGCGACTACTGGTACTACTGCGACTACTGCGACTACTGCGACTACTGCGACTACTGCGACTACTGTGACTACTGCGATTACTGCGACTACTGCGACTACTGCGACTACTGCGACTACGGCGATTACTGCGCCTACGGCGACTACTGCGACTACTGCGACTACGGCGACTACCTTGACTACTGCGACTACTGCGACTACTGCGACTACGGCGACTAATGCGACTACTGCGACTACGGCGACTACGGCGACTACTGCGAATACTGCGACTACTGCGACAACTGCGACTACTGCGAATACTGCGACTACTGCAACTACTGCGACTACTGCGACTACTGCGTCTACTGCGACTACTGCGACTACTGCGCCTACTGCGACTACTGCGAATACTGCGACTACTGCGACTTCTGCGACTACTGCGACTACTGCGACTAGTGCGACTACTGCGACTACTGCGACTACTGCGTCTACGGCGACTACTGCGACTACTGCGACTACTGCGACTACTGCGACTACTGCGACTACTGCGACTAATGCGACTACTGCGACTACTGCGACTACTGCGACTACTGCGTCTACTGCAATTCTGCGACTACTGCGACTACAGCGACTACTGCGACTACTGCGACTACTGCTACTACTGCGACTACTGCGACTACTGCGACAACTGCGACTACTGCGACTACTGCGACTACTGTGACTACTGCGATTACTGCGACTACTGCGACTACTGCGACTACAGCGACTACTGCGACTACGGCGATTACTGCGACTACGGCGACTACTGCGACTACTGCGATTACTGCGACTACTGCGACTACTGCGACTACTGAGACTACGGCGACTACTGCGACTACTGCGACTACTGCGACTACGGCGACTACTGCGAATACTGCGACTACTGCGACTACTGCGACTACTGCGACTACTGCGACTACTGCGACTACTGAGACTACGGCGACTACCTTGACTACTGCGACTACTGCGACTTCGGCGACTACTGCGACTACTGCGACTACTGCGACTACGGCGACTACTGCGAATACTGCGACTACTGCGACTACTGCGACTACTGCGACTACTGCGACTACTGCGACTACTGCGACTACTGTGACAACTGCGACTACTGCGACTACTGCGACTACTGCGACTACGGCGTTTACTGCGACTACGGCGACTACTGCGACTACTGCGTGTACGGCGACTACTGCGACAACGGCGACTACGGCGTCTACTGCGACTACTGCGACTACTGCGACTACTGCGACTACGGCGACTACGGCGACTACTGCGACTACTGCGACTATTGCGAATACTGCGACTACTGCGACTACTGCGACTACTGCAATTACTGCGACTACTGCGACTACTGCGACTACTGCGACTACTGCGACTATTGCGACTACTGCGACTACTGCGTATACTGCGACTACTGCGACTACGGCGACTACGGCGACTACTGCGACTACTGCGACTACGGCGACTACGGCGACTACTGCGACTACTGACTACGGCGACTACTGCGACTACTGCGACTACTGCGACTACTGCGACTACTGCGACTACTGCGACTACTGCGACTACTGCGACTACTGCGACTACGGCGACTACGGCGACTACTGCGACTACTGCGACTATTGCGACTACTGCGACTACTGCGACTACTGCGACTACTGCAATTACTGCGACTACTGCGACTACTGCGACTACTGCGACTACTGCGACTATTGCGACTACTGCGACTACTGCGTATACTGCGACTACTGCGACTACGGCGACTACGGCGACTACTGCGACTACTGCGACTACGGCGACTACGGCGACTACTGCGACTACTGACTACGGCGACTACTGCGACTACTGCGACTACTGCGACTACTGCGACTACTGCGACTACTGCGACTACTGCGACTACAGCGACTACTGTGACTACTGCAACTACTGGTACTACTGCGACTACTGCGACTACTGCGACTACTGCGACTACTGTGACTACTGCGATTACTGCGACTACTGCGACTACTGCGACTACTGCGACTACGGCGATTACTGCGCCTACGGCGACTACTGCGACTACTGCGACTACTGCGACTACTGCGACTACTGCGACTACTGCGACTACGGCGACTACCTTAACTACTGCGACTACTGCGACTACTGCGACTACGGCGACTAATGCGACTACTGCGACTACGGCGACTACGGCGACTACTGCGAATACTACGACTACTGCGACAACTGCGACTACTGCGAATACTGCGACTACTGCAACTACTGCGACTACTGCGACTACTGCGTCTACTGCGACTACTGCGACTACTGCGCCTACTGCGACTACTGCGACTACTGCGACTACTGCGACTTCTGCGACTACTGCGACTACTGCGACTAGTGCGACTACTGCGACTACTGCGACTACTGCGTCTACGGCGACTACTGCGACTACTGCGACTACTGCGACTACTGCGACTACTGCGTCTACTGCGACTAATGCGACTACTGCGACTACTGCGACTACTGCGACTACTGCGACTACTGCGTCTACTGCAATTCTGCGACTACTGCGACTACTGCGACTACAGCGACTACTGCGACTACTGCGACTACTGCTACTACTGCGACTACTGCGACTACTGCGACAACTGCGACTAGTTCGACTACTGCGACTACTGTGACTACTGCGATTACTGCGACTACTGCGACTACTGCGACTACAGCGACTACTGCGACTACGGCGATTACTGCGACTACGGCGACTACTGCGACTACTGCGATTACTGCGACTACTGCGAATACTGCGACTACTGCGACTACTGAGACTACGGCGACTACCTTGACTACTGCGACTACTGCGACTACGGCGACTACTGCGACTACTGCGACTACTGCGACTACGGCGACTACTGCGAATACTGCGACTACTGCGACTACTGCGACTACTGCGACTACTGCGACTACTGCGACTACTGCGACTACTGAGACTACGGCGACTACCTTGACTACTGCGACTACTGCGACTTCGGCGACTACTGCGACTACTGCGACTACTGTGACTACGGCGACTACTGCGAATACTGCGACTACTGCGACTACTGCGACTACTGCGACTACTGCGTCTACTGCGACTACTGCGACTACTGTGACAACTGCGACTACTGCGTCTACTGCGACTACTGCGACTACGGCGTTTACTGCGACTACGGCGACTACTGCGACTACTGCGACTACGGCGATTACTGCGACTACGGCGACTACTGCGACTACTGCGATTACTGCGACTACTGCGACTACTGCGACTACTGCGACTACTGAGACTACGGCGACTACCTTGACTACTGCGACTACTGCGACTACGGCGACTAATGCGACTACTGCGACTTCGGCGACTACTGCGACTACTGCGACTACTGCGACTACTGCGACTACTGCGACTACTGCGACTACTGCGACTACTGTGACAACTGCGACTACTGCGACTACTGCGACTACTGCGACTACTGCGACTACGGCGTTTACTGCGACTACGGCGACTACTGCGACTACTGCGACTACGGCGACTACTGCGACTACGGCGACTACGGCGACTACTGCGACTACTGCGACTACTGCGACTACTGCGACTACTGCGACTACTGCGACTACGGCGACTACGGCGACTACTGCGACTACTGCGACTACTGCGACTACTGCGACTACTGCGACTACTGCGACTACTGCGACTACTGCGACTACTGCGACTACTGCGACTACTGCGACTACTGCGACCATTGCGACTACTGCGACTACTGCGTAAACTGCGACTACTGCGACTACGGCGACTAAGGTGACTACTGCGACTACTGCGACTACGGCGTCTACGGCGACTACTGCGACTACTGACTACGGCGACTACTGGGACTACTGCGACTAGTAATCGCAGTAGTCGCAGTTGTGCGACTACTGCGATTACTGCGACTACTGCGACTACTGCGACTACGGCGTTTACTGCGACTACGGCGACTACTGCGACTACGGCGTCTACTGCGACTACGGCGACTACGGCGACTACTGCGACTACTGCGACTACTGCGACTACTGCGACTACTGCGACTACTGCGACTACTGCGACTACTGCGACTACGGCGACTACGGCGACTACTGCGACTACTGCGACTACTGCGACTACTGCGACTACTGCGACTACTGCGACTACTGCGACTACTGCGACTACTGCGACTACTGCGACTATTGCGACTACTACGACTACTGCGTATACTGCGACTACTGCGACTACGGCGACTACGGCGACTACTGCGACTACTGCGACTACGGCGACTACGGCGACTACTGCGACTACTGACTACGTCGACTACTGCGACTACTGCGACTACTGCGACTACTGCGACTACTGCGACTACTGCGACTACTGCGACTACTGCGACTACAGCGACTACTGTGACTACTGCGACTACTGGTACTACTGCGACTACTGCGACTACTGCGACTACTGCGACTACTGCGACTACTGTGACTACTGCGATTACTGCGACTACTGCGACTACTGCGACTACTGCGACTACGGCGATTACTGCGCCTACGGCGACTACTGCGACTACTGCGACTACTGCGACTACTGCGACTACTGCGACTACTGCGACTACGGCGACTACCTTGACTACTGCGACTACTGCGACTACTGCGACTTCGGCGACTAATGCGACTACTGCGACTACGGCGACTACGGCGACTACTGCGAATACTGCGACTACTGCGACAACTGCGACTACTGCGAATACTGCGACTACTGCAACTACTGCGACTACTGCGACTACTGCGTCTACTGCGACTACTGTGACTACTGCGCCTACTGCGACTACTGCGAATACTGCGACTACTGCGACTTCTGCGACTACTGCGACTACTGCGACTAGTGCGACTACTGCGACTACTGCGACTACTGCGTCTACGGCGACTACTGCGACTACTGCGACTACTGCGACTACTGCGACTACTGCGACTACTGCGACTAATGCGACTACTGCGACTACTGCGACTACTGCGACTACTGCGACTACTGCGTCTACTGCAATTCTGCGACTACTGCGACTACAGCGACTACTGCGACTACTGCGACTACTGCTACTACTGCGACTACTGCGACTACTGCGACAACTGCGACTACTGCGACTACTGCGACTACTGTGACTACTGCGATTACTGCGACTACTGCGACTACTGCGACTACAGCGACTACTGCGACTACGGCGATTACTGCGACTACGGCGACTACTGCGACTACTGCGATTACTGCGACTACTGCGACTACTGCGACTACTGCGACTACTGAGACTACGGCGACTACTGCGACTACTGCGACTACTGCGACTACGGCGACTACTGCGAATACTGCGACTACTGCGACTACTGCGACTACTGCGACTACTGCGACTACTGCGACTACTGAGACTACGGCGACTACCTTGACTACTGCGACTACTGCGACTTCGGCGACTACTGCGACTACTGCGACTACTGCGACTACGGCGACTACTGCGAATACTGCGACTACTGCGACTACTGCGACTACTGCGACTACTGCGACTACTGCGACTACTGCGACTACTGCGACTACTGTGACAACTGCGACTACTGCGACTACTGCGACTACTGCGACTACGGCGTTTACTGCGACTACGGCGACTACTGCGACTACTGCGAGTACGGCGACTACTGCGACAACGGCGACTACGGCGTCTACTGCGACTACTGCGACTACTGCGACTACTGCGACTACGGCGACTACGGCGACTACTGCGACTACTGCGACTATTGCGAATACTGCGACTACTGCGACTACTGCGACTACTGCAATTACTGCGACTACTGCGACTACTGCGACTACTGCGACTACTGCGACTATTGCGACTACTGCGACTACTGCGTATACTGCGACTACTGCGACTACGGCGACTACGGCGACTACTGCGACTACTGCGACTACGGCGACTACGGCGACTACTGCGACTACTGACTACGGCGACTACTGCGACTACTGCGACTACTGCGACTACTGCGACTACTGCGACTACTGCGCCTACTGCGACTACTGCGACTACTGCGACTACGGCGACTACGGCGACTACTGCGACTACTGCGACTATTGCGACTACTGCGACTACTGCGACTACTGCGACTACTGCAATTACTGCGACTACTGCGACTACTGCGACTACTGCGACTACTGCGACTATTGCGACTACTGCGACTACTGCGTATACTGCGACTACTGCGACTACGGCGACTACGGCGACTACTGCGACTACTGCGACTACGGCGACTACGGCGACTACTGCGACTACTGACTACGGCGACTACTGCGACTACTGCGACTACTGCGACTACTGCGACTACTGCGACTACTGCGACTACTGCGACTACAGCGACTACTGTGACTACTGCAACTACTGGTACTACTGCGACTACTGCGACTACTGCGACTACTGCGACTACTGTGACTACTGCGATTACTGCGACTACTGCGACTACTGCGACTACTGCGACTACGGCGATTACTGCGCCTACGGCGACTACTGCGACTACTGCGACTACTGCGACTACTGCGACTACTGCGACTACTGCGACTACTGCGACTACGGCGACTACCTTGACTACTGCGACTACTGCGACTACTGCGACTACGGCGACTAATGCGACTACTGCGACTACGGCGACTACGGCGACTACTGCGAATACTACGACTACTGCGACAACTGCGACTACTGCGAATACTACGACTACTGCAACTACTGCGACTACTGCGACTACTGCGTCTACTGCGACTACTGCGACTACTGCGCCTACTGCGACTACTGCGACTACTGCGACTACTGCGACTTCTGCGACTACTGCGACTACTGCGACTAGTGCGACTACTGCGACTACTGCGACTACTGCGTCTACGGCGACTACTGCGACTACTGCGACTACTGCGACTACTGCGACTACTGCGACTACTGCGACTAATGCGACTACTGCGACTACTGCGACTACTGCGACTACTGCGACTACTGCGTCTACTGCAATTCTGCGACTACTGCGACTACTGCGACTACAGCGACTACTGCGACTACTGCGACTACTGCTACTACTGCGACTACTGCGACTACTGCGACAACTGCGACTAGTTCGACTACTGCGACTACTGTGACTACTGCGATTACTGCGACTACTGCGACTACTGCGACTACAGCGACTACTGCGACTACGGCGATTACTGCGACTACGGCGACTACTGCGACTACTGCGATTACTGCGACTACTGCGACTACTGCGACTACTGCGACTACTGAGACTACGGCGACTACTGCGACTACTGCGACTACTGCGACTACGGCGACTACTGCGAATACTGCGACTACTGCGACTACTGCGACTACTGCGACTACGGCGACTACTGCGACTACTGAGACTACGGCGACTACCTTGACTACTGCGACTACTGCGACTTCGGCGACTACTGCGACTACTGCGACTACTGCGACTACGGCGACTACTGCGAATACTGCGACTACTGCGACTACTGCGACTACTGCGACTACTGCGACTACTGCGACTACTGCGACTACTGCGACTACTGTGACAACTGCGACTACTGCGACTACTGCGACTACTGCGACTACGGCGTTTACTGCGACTACGGCGACTACTGCGACTACTGCGAGTACGGCGACTACTGCGACAACGGCGACTACGGCGTCTACTGCGACTACTGCGACTACTGCGACTACTGCGACTACGGCGACTACGGCGACTACTGCGACTACTGCGACTATTGCGAATACTGCGACTACTGCGACTACTGCGACTACTGCAATTACTGCGACTACTGCGACTACTGCGACTACTGCGACTACTGCGACTATTGCGACTACTGCGACTACTGCGTATACTGCGACTACTGCGACTACGGCGACTACGGCGACTACTGCGACTACTGCGACTACGGCGACTACGGCGACTACTGCGACTACTGACTACGGCGACTACTGCGACTACTGCGACTACTGCGACTACTGCGACTACTGCGACTACTGCGCCTACTGCGACTACTGCGACTACTGCGACTACGGCGACTACGGCGACTACTGCGACTACTGCGACTATTGCGACTACTGCGACTACTGCGACTACTGCGACTACTGCAATTACTGCGACTACTGCGACTACTGCGACTACTGCGACTACTGCGACTATTGCGACTACTGCGACTACTGCGTATACTGCGACTACTGCGACTACGGCGACTACGGCGACTACTGCGACTACTGCGACTACGGCGACTACGGCGACTACTGCGACTACTGACTACGGCGACTACTGCGACTACTGCGACTACTGCGACTACTGCGACTACTGCGACTACTGCGACTACAGCGACTACTGTGACTACTGCAACTACTGGTACTACTGCGACTACTGCGACTACTGCGACTACTGCGACTACTGTGACTACTGCGATTACTGCGACTACTGCGACTACTGCGACTACTGCGACTACGGCGATTACTGCGCCTACGGCGACTACTGCGACTACTGCGACTACTGCGACTACTGCGACTACTGCGACTACTGCGACTACTGCGACTACGGCGACTACCTTGACTACTGCGACTACTGCGACTACTGCGACTACGGCGACTAATGCGACTACTGCGACTACGGCGACTACGGTGACTACTGCGAATACTACGACTACTGCGACAACTGCGACTACTGCGAATACTACGACTACTGCAACTACTGCGACTACTGCGACTACTGCGTCTACTGCGACTACTGCGACTACTGCGCCTACTGCGACTACTGCGACTACTGCGACTACTGCGACTACTGCGACTACTGCGACTACTGCGACTAATGCGACTACTGCGACTACTGCGACTACTGCGACTACTGCGACTACTGCGTCTACTGCAATTCTGCGACTACTGCGACTACTGCGACTACAGCGACTACTGCGACTACTGCGACTACTGCTACTACTGCGACTACTGCGACTACTGCGACAACTGCGACTAGTTCGACTACTGCGACTACTGTGACTACTGCGATTACTGCGACTACTGCGACTACTGCGACTACAGCGACTACTGCGACTACGGCGATTACTGCGACTACGGCGACTACTGCGACTACTGCGATTACTGCGACTACTGCGACTACTGCGACTACTGCGACTACTGAGACTACGGCGACTACCTTGACTACTGCGACTACTGCGACTACGGCGACTACTGCGACTACTGCGACTACTGCGACTACGGCGACTACTGCGAATACTGCGACTACTGCGACTACTGCGACTACTGCGACTACTGCGACTACTGCGACTACTGCGACAACTGCGACTAGTTCGACTACTGCGACTACTGTGACTACTGCGATTACTGCGACTACTGCGACTACTGCGACTACAGCGACTACTGCGACTACGGCGATTACTGCGACTACGGCGACTACTGCGACTACTGCGATTACTGCGACTACTGCGACTACTGCGACTACTGCGACTACTGCGACTACTGCTACTACTGCGACTACGGCGACTACGGCGACTACTGCGACTACTGCGACTACTGCGACTACTGCGACTACTGCGACTACTGCGACTACGGCGACTACGGCGACTACTGCGACTACTGCGACTACTGCGACTACTGCGACTACTGCGACTACTGCGACTACTGCGACTACAGCGACTACTGCGACTACTGCGACTACTGCGACCATTGCGACTACTGCGACTACTGCGTATACTGCGACTACTGCGACTACGGCGACTAAGGTGACTACTGCGACTACTGCGACTACGGCGTCTACGGCGACTACTGCGACTACTGACTACGGCGACTACTGGGACTACTGCGACTAGTAATCGCAGTAGTCGCAGTTGTGCGATTACTGCGATTACTGCGACTACTGCGACTACTGCGACTACGGCGTTTACTGCGACTACGGCGACTACTGCGACTACGGCGTCTACTGCGACTACGGCGACTACGGCGACTACTGCGACTACTGCGACTACTGCGACTACTGCGACTACTGCGACTACTGCGACTACGGCGACTACGGCGACTACTACGACTACTGCGACTATTGCGACTACTGCGACTACTGCGACTACTGCGACTACTGCGACTACTGCGACTACTGCGACTACTGCGACTACTGCGACTACTGCGACTATTGCGACTACTGCGACTACTGCGTATACTGCGACTACTGCGACTACGGCGACTACGGCGACTACTGCGACTACTGCGACTACGGCGACTACGGCGACTACTGCGACTACTGACTACGTCGACTACTGCGACTACTGCGACTACTGCGACTACTGCGACTACTGCGACTACTGCGACTACTGCGACTACTGCGACTACAGCGACTACTGTGACTACTGCGACTACTGGTACTACTGCGACTACTGCGACTACTGCGACTACTGCGACTACTGCGACTACTGCGACTACTGTGACTACTGCGATTACTGCGACTACTGCGACTACTGCGACTACTGCGACTACGGCGATTACTGCGCCTACGGCGACTACTGCGACTACTGCGACTACTGCGACTACTGCGACTACTGCGACTACTGCGACTACGGCGACTACCTTGACTACTGCGACTACTGCGACTACGGCGACTAATGCGACTACTGCGACTACGGCGACTACGGCGACTACTGCGAATACTGCGACTACTGCGACAACTGCGACTACTGCGAATACTGCGACTACTGCAACTACTGCGACTACTGCGACTACTGCGTCTACTGCGACTACTGCAATTACTGCGACTACTGCGACTACTGCGACTACTGCGACTACTGCGACTATTGCGACTACTGCGACTACTGCGACTAGTGCGACTACTGCAATTACTGCGACTACTGCGACTACTGCGACTACTGCGACTACTGCGACTATTGCGACTACTGCGACTACTGCGTATACTGCGACTACTGCGACTACGGCGACTACGGCGACTACTGCGACTACTGCGACTACGGCGACTACGGCGACTACTGCGACTACTGACTACGGCGACTACTGCGACTACTGCGACTACTGCGACTACTGCGACTACTGCGACTACTGCGCCTACTGCGACTACTGCGACTACTGCGACTACGGCGACTACGGCGACTACTGCGACTACTGCGACTATTGCGACTACTGCGACTACTGCGACTACTGCGACTACTGCAATTACTGCGACTACTGCGACTACTGCGACTACTGCGACTACTGCGACTATTGCGACTACTGCGACTACTGCGTATACTGCGACTACTGCGACTACGGCGACTACGGCGACTACTGCGACTACTGCGACTACGGCGACTACGGCGACTACTGCGACTACTGACTACGGCGACTACTGCGACTACTGCGACTACTGCGACTACTGCGACTACTGCGACTACTGCGACTACTGCGACTACAGCGACTACTGTGACTACTGCAACTACTGGTACTACTGCGACTACTGCGACTACTGCGACTACTGCGACTACTGTGACTACTGCGATTACTGCGACTACTGCGACTACTGCGACTACTGCGACTACGGCGATTACTGCGCCTACGGCGACTACTGCGACTACTGCGACTACTGCGACTACTGCGACTACTGCGACTACTGCGACTACTGCGACTACGGCGACTACCTTGACTACTGCGACTACTGCGACTACTGCGACTACGGCGACTAATGCGACTACTGCGACTACGGCGACTACGGCGACTACTGCGAATACTACGACTACTGCGACAACTGCGACTACTGCGAATACTACGACTACTGCAACTACTGCGACTACTGCGACTACTGCGTCTACTGCGACTACTGCGACTACTGCGCCTACTGCGACTACTGCGACTACTGCGACTACTGCGACTTCTGCGACTACTGCGACTACTGCGACTAGTGCGACTACTGCGACTACTGCGACTACTGCGTCTACGGCGACTACTGCGACTACTGCGACTACTGCGACTACTGCGACTACTGCGACTACTGCGACTAATGCGACTACTGCGACTACTGCGACTACTGCGACTACTGCGACTACTGCGTCTACTGCAATTCTGCGACTACTGCGACTACTGCGACTACAGCGACTACTGCGACTACTGCGACTACTGCTACTACTGCGACTACTGCGACTACTGCGACAACTGCGACTAGTTCGACTACTGCGACTACTGTGACTACTGCGATTACTGCGACTACTGCGACTACTGCGACTACAGCGACTACTGCGACTACGGCGATTACTGCGACTACGGCGACTACTGCGACTACTGCGATTACTGCGACTACTGCGACTACTGCGACTACTGCGACTACTGAGACTACGGCGACTACTGCGACTACTGCGACTACTGCGACTACGGCGACTACTGCGAATACTGCGACTACTGCGACTACTGCGACTACTGCGACTACGGCGACTACTGCGACTACTGAGACTACGGCGACTACCTTGACTACTGCGACTACTGCGACTTCGGCGACTACTGCGACTACTGCGACTACTGCGACTACGGCGACTACTGCGAATACTGCGACTACTGCGACTACTGCGACTACTGCGACTACTGCGACTACTGCGACTACTGCGACTACTGCGACTACTGTGACAACTGCGACTACTGCGACTACTGCGACTACTGCGACTACGGCGTTTACTGCGACTACGGCGACTACTGCGACTACTGCGAGTACGGCGACTACTGCGACAACGGCGACTACGGCGTCTACTGCGACTACTGCGACTACTGCGACTACTGCGACTACGGCGACTACGGCGACTACTGCGACTACTGCGACTATTGCGAATACTGCGACTACTGCGACTACTGCGACTACTGCAATTACTGCGACTACTGCGACTACTGCGACTACTGCGACTACTGCGACTATTGCGACTACTGCGACTACTGCGTATACTGCGACTACTGCGACTACGGCGACTACGGCGACTACTGCGACTACTGCGACTACGGCGACTACGGCGACTACTGCGACTACTGACTACGGCGACTACTGCGACTACTGCGACTACTGCGACTACTGCGACTACTGCGACTACTGCGCCTACTGCGACTACTGCGACTACTGCGACTACGGCGACTACGGCGACTACTGCGACTACTGCGACTATTGCGACTACTGCGACTACTGCGACTACTGCGACTACTGCAATTACTGCGACTACTGCGACTACTGCGACTACTGCGACTACTGCGACTATTGCGACTACTGCGACTACTGCGTATACTGCGACTACTGCGACTACGGCGACTACGGCGACTACTGCGACTACTGCGACTACGGCGACTACGGCGACTACTGCGACTACTGACTACGGCGACTACTGCGACTACTGCGACTACTGCGACTACTGCGACTACTGCGACTACTGCGACTACTGCGACTACAGCGACTACTGTGACTACTGCAACTACTGGTACTACTGCGACTACTGCGACTACTGCGACTACTGCGACTACTGTGACTACTGCGATTACTGCGACTACTGCGACTACTGCGACTACTGCGACTACGGCGATTACTGCGCCTACGGCGACTACTGCGACTACTGCGACTACTGCGACTACTGCGACTACTGCGACTACTGCGACTACTGCGACTACGGCGACTACCTTGACTACTGCGACTACTGCGACTACTGCGACTACGGCGACTAATGCGACTACTGCGACTACGGCGACTACGGCGACTACTGCGAATACTACGACTACTGCGACAACTGCGACTACTGCGAATACTACGACTACTGCAACTACTGCGACTACTGCGACTACTGCGTCTACTGCGACTACTGCGACTACTGCGCCTACTGCGACTACTGCGACTACTGCGACTACTGCGACTACTGCGACTACTGCGACTACTGCGACTAATGCGACTACTGCGACTACTGCGACTACTGCGACTACTGCGACTACTGCGTCTACTGCAATTCTGCGACTACTGCGACTACTGCGACTACAGCGACTACTGCGACTACTGCGACTACTGCTACTACTGCGACTACTGCGACTACTGCGACAACTGCGACTAGTTCGACTACTGCGACTACTGTGACTACTGCGATTACTGCGACTACTGCGACTACTGCGACTACAGCGACTACTGCGACTACGGCGATTACTGCGACTACGGCGACTACTGCGACTACTGCGATTACTGCGACTACTGCGACTACTGCGACTACTGCGACTACTGAGACTACGGCGACTATCTTGACTACTGCGACTACTGCGACTACGGCGACTACTGCGACTACTGCGACTACTGCGACTACGGCGACTACTGCGAATACTGCGACTACTGCGACTACTGCGACTACTGCGACTACTGCGACTACTGCGACTACTGCGACAACTGCGACTAGTTCGACTACTGCGACTACTGTGACTACTGCGATTACTGCGACTACTGCGACTACTGCGACTACAGCGACTACTGCGACTACGGCGATTACTGCGACTACGGCGACTACTGCGACTACTGCGATTACTGCGACTACTGCGACTACTGCGACTACTGCGACTACTGCGACTACTGCTACTACTGCGACTACGGCGACTACGGCGACTACTGCGACTACTGCGACTACTGCGACTACTGCGACTACTGCGACTACTGCGACTACGGCGACTACGGCGACTACTGCGACTACTGCGACTACTGCGACTACTGCGACTACTGCGACTACTGCGACTACTGCGACTACAGCGACTACTGCGACTACTGCGACTACTGCGACCATTGCGACTACTGCGACTACTGCGTATACTGCGACTACTGCGACTACGGCGACTAAGGTGACTACTGCGACTACTGCGACTACGGCGTCTACGGCGACTACTGCGACTACTGACTACGGCGACTACTGGGACTACTGCGACTAGTAATCGCAGTAGTCGCAGTTGTGCGACTACTGCGATTACTGCGACTACTGCGACTACTGCGACTACGGCGTTTACTGCGACTACGGCGACTACTGCGACTACGGCGTCTACTGCGACTACGGCGACTACGGCGACTACTGCGACTACTGCGACTACTGCGACTACTGCGACTACTGCGACTACTGCGACTACGGCGACTACGGCGACTACTACGACTACTGCGACTATTGCGACTACTGCGACTACTGCGACTACTGCGACTACTGCGACTACTGCGACTACTGCGACTACTGCGACTACTGCGACTACTGCGACTATTGCGACTACTGCGACTACTGCGTATACTGCGACTACTGCGACTACGGCGACTACGGCGACTACTGCGACTACTGCGACTACGGCGACTACGGCGACTACTGCGACTACTGACTACGTCGACTACTGCGACTACTGCGACTACTGCGACTACTGCGACTACTGCGACTACTGCGACTACTGCGACTACTGCGACTACAGCGACTACTGTGACTACTGCGACTACTGGTACTACTGCGACTACTGCGACTACTGCGACTACTGCGACTACTGCGACTACTGCGACTACTGTGACTACTGCGATTACTGCGACTACTGCGACTACTGCGACTACTGCGACTACGGCGATTACTGCGCCTACGGCGACTACTGCGACTACTGCGACTACTGCGACTACTGCGACTACTGCGACTACTGCGACTACGGCGACTACCTTGACTACTGCGACTACTGCGACTACTGCGACTACGGCGACTAATGCGACTACTGCGACTACGGCGACTACGGCGACTACTGCGAATACTGCGACTACTGCGACAACTGCGACTACTGCGAATACTGCGACTACTGCAACTACTGCGACTACTGCGACTACTGCGTCTACTGCGACTACTGCGACTACTGCGCCTACTGCGACTACTGCGAATACTGCGACTACTGCGACTTCTGCGACTACTGCGACTACTGCGACTAGTGCGACTACTGCGACTACTGCGACTACTGCGTCTACGGCGACTACTGCGACTACTGCGACTACTGCGACTACTGCGACTACTGCGACTACTGCGACTAATGCGACTACTGCGACTACTGCGACTACTGCGACTACTGCGACTACTGCGTCTACTGCAATTCTGCGACTACTGCGACTACAGCGACTACTGCGACTACTGCGACTACTGCTACTACTGCGACTACTGCGACTACTGCGACAACTGCGACTACTGCGACTACTGCGACTACTGTGACTACTGCGATTACTGCGACTACTGCGACTACTGCGACTACAGCGACTACTGCGACTACGGCGATTACTGCGACTACGGCGACTACTGCGACTACTGCGATTACTGCGACTACTGCGACTACTGCGACTACTGCGACTACTGAGACTACGGCGACTACTGCGACTACTGCGACTACTGCGACTACGGCGACTACTGCGAATACTGCGACTACTGCGACTACTGCGACTACTGCGACTACTGCGACTACTGCGACTACTGAGACTACGGCGACTACCTTGACTACTGCGACTACTGCGACTTCGGCGACTACTGCGACTACTGCGACTACTGCGACTACGGCGACTACTGCGAATACTGCGACTACTGCGACTACTGCGACTACTGCGACTACTGCGACTACTGCGACTACTGTGACAACTGCGACTACTGCGACTACTGCGACTACGGCGTTTACTGCGACTACGGCGACTACTGCGACTACTGCGAGTACGGCGACTACTGCGACAACGGCGACTACGGCGTCTACTGCGACTACTGCGACTACTGCGACTACTGAGACTACGGCGACTACGGCGACTACTGCGACTACTGCGACTATTGCGATTACTGCGACTACTGCGACTACTGCGACTACTGCAATTACTGCGACTACTGCGACTACTGCGACTACTGCGACTACTGCGACTATTGCGACTACTGCGACTACTGCGTATACTGCGACTACTGCGACTACGGCGACTACGGCGACTACTGCGACTACTGCGACTACGGCGACTACGGCGACTACTGCGACTACTGACTACGGCGACTACTGCGACTACTGCGACTACTGCGACTACTGCGACTACTGCGACTACTGCGACTACTGCGACTACTGCGACTACTGCGACTACTGCGACTACGGCGACTACGGCGACTACTGCGACTACTGCGACTATTGCGACTACTGCGACTACTGCGACTACTGCGACTACTGCAATTACTGCGACTACTGCGACTACTGCGACTACTGCGACTACTGCGACTATTGCGACTACTGCGACTACTGCGTATACTGCGACTACTGCGACTACGGCGACTACGGCGACTACTGCGACTACTGCGACTACGGCGACTACGGCGACTACTGCGACTACTGACTACGGCGACTACTGCGACTACTGCGACTACTGCGACTACTGCGACTACTGCGACTACTGCGACTACTGCGACTACAGCGACTACTGTGACTACTGCAACTACTGGTACTACTGCGACTACTGCGACTACTGCGACTACTGCGACTACTGTGACTACTGCGATTACTGCGACTACTGCGACTACTGCGACTACTGCGACTACGGCGATTACTGCGCCTACGGCGACTACTGCGACTACTGCGACTACTGCGACTACTGCGACTACTGCGACTACTGCGACTACGGCGACTACCTTGACTACTGCGACTACTGCGACTACTGCGACTACGGCGACTAATGCGACTACTGCGACTACGGCGACTACGGCGACTACTGCGAATACTGCGACTACTGCGACAACTGCGACTACTGCGAATACTGCGACTACTGCAAATACTGCGACTACTGCGACTACTGCGTCTACTGCGACTACTGCGACTACTGCGCCTACTGCGACTACTGCGACTACTGCGACTACTGCGACTTCTGCGACTACTGCGACTACTGCGACTAGTGCGACTACTGCGACTACTGCGACTACTGCGTCTACGGCGACTACTGCGACTACTGCGACTACTGCGACTACTGCGACTACTGCGACTACTGCGACTAATGCGACTACTGCGACTACTGCGACTACTGCGACTACTGCGACTACTGCGTCTACTGCAATTCTGCGACTACTGCGACTACTGCGACTACAGCGACTACTGCGACTACTGCGACTACTGCTACTACTGCGACTACTGCGACTACTGCGACAACTGCGACTAGTTCGACTACTGCGACTACTGTGACTACTGCGATTACTGCGACTACTGCGACTACTGCGACTACAGCGACTACTGCGACTACGGCGATTACTGCGACTACGGCGACTACTGCGACTACTGCGATTACTGCGACTACTGCGACTACTGCGACTACTGCGACTACTGAGACTACGGCGACTACCTTGACTACTGCGACTACTGCGACTACGGCGACTACTGCGACTACTGCGACTACTGCGACTACGGCGACTACTGCGAATACTGCGACTACTACGACTACTGCGACTACTGCGACTACTGCGACTACTGCGACTACTGAGACTACGGCGACTACTGCGACTACTGCGACTACTGCGACTTCGGCGACTACTGCGACTACTGCGACTACTGTGACTACGGCGACTACTGCGAATACTGCGACTACTGCGACTACTGCGACTACTGCGACTACTGCGTCTACTGCGACTACTGCGACTACTGTGACAACTGCGACTACTGCGTCTACTGCGACTACTGCGACTACGGCGTTTACTGCGACTACGGCGACTACTGCGACTACTGCGACTACGGCGACTACTGCGACTACGGCGACTACGGCGACTACTGCGACTACTGCGACTACTGCGACTACTGCGACTACTGCGACTACGGCGACTACGGCGACTACTGCGACTACTGCGACTACTGCGACTACTGCGACTACTGCGACTACTGCGACTACTGCGACTACTGCGACTACTGCGACTACTGCGACTAGTGCGACTACTGCGACTACTGCGACTACTGCGACTACTGCGACTACTGCGACTACTGCGACTATTGCGACTACTGCGACTACTGCGTATACTGCGACTACTGCGACTACGGCGACTAAGGTGACTACTGCGACTACTGCGACTACGGCGTCTACGGCGACTACTGCGACTACTGACTACGGCGACTACTGGGACTACTGCGACTACTGCGACTACTGCGATTACTGCGACTACTGCGACTACTGCGACTACGGCGTTTACTGCGACTACGGCGACTACTGCGACTAAGGCGTCTACTGCGACTACGGCGACTACGGCGACTACTGCGACAACTGCGACTACTGCGACTACTGCGACTACTGCGACTACTGCGACTACTGCGACTACTGCGATACTGCGACTACTGCGACTACTGCGACTACTGCGACTACTGCGACTACTGCGACTACTGCGACAACTGCGACTACTGCGAATACTGCGACTACTGCGACTACTGCGACTACTGCGACTACTGCGTCTACTGCGACTACTGCGACTACTGCGCCTACTGCGACTACTGCGACTACTGCGACTACTGCGACTTCTGCGACTACTGCGACTACTGCGACTAGTGCGAATACTGCGACTACTGCGACTACTGCGTCTACGGCGACTACTGCGACTACTGCGACTACTGCGACTACTGCGACTACTGCGACTACTGCGACTAATGCGACTACTGCGACTACTGCGACTACTGCGACTACTGCGACTACTGCGTCTACTGCAATTCTGCGACTACTGCGACTACTGCGACTACAGCGACTACTGCGACTACTGCGACTACTGCTACTACTGCGACTACTGCGACTACTGCGACAACTGCGACTATTGCGACTACTGCGACTACTGTGACTACTGCGATTACTGCGACTACTGCGACTACTGCGACTACAGCGACTACTGCGACTACGGCGATTACTGCGACTACGGCGACTACTGCGACTACTGCGATTACTGCGACTACTGCGACTACTGCGACTACTGAGACTACGGCGACTACCTTGACTACTGCGACTACTGCGACTACGGCGACTAATGCGACTACTGCGACTTCGGCGACTACTGCGACTACTGCGACTACTGCGACTACGGCGACTACTGCGAATACTGCGACTACTGCGACTACTGCGACTACTGCGACTACTGCGTCTACTGCGACTACTGCGACTACTGTGACAACTGCGACTACTGCGACTACTGCGACTACTGCGACTACTGCGACTACGGCGTTTACTGCGACTACGGCGACTACTGCGACTACTGCGACTACGGCGACTACTGCGACTACGGCGACTACGGCGACTACTGCGACTACTGCGACTACTGCGACTACTGCGACTACTGCGACTACTGCGACTACGGCGACTACGGCGACTACTGCGACTACTGCGACTACTGCGACTACTGCGACTACTGCGACTACTGCGACTACTGCGACTACAGCGACTACTGCGACTACTGCGACTACTGCGACTACTGCGACTACTGCGACCATTGCGACTACTGCGACTACTGCGTATACTGCGACTACTGCGACTACGGCGACTAAGGTGACTACTGCGACTACTGCGACTACGGCGTCTACGGCGACTACTGCGACTACTGACTACGGCGACTACTGGGACTACTACGACTAGTAATCGCAGTAGTCGCAGTTGTGCGACTACTGCGATTACTGCGACTACTGCGACTACTGCGACTACGGCGTTTACTGCGACTACGGCGACTACTGCGACTACGGCGTCTTTTGCGACTACGGCGACTACGGCGACTACTGCGACTACTGCGACTACTGCGACTACTGCGACTACTGCGACTACTGCGACTACGGCGACTACGGCGACTACTGCGACTACTGCGACTATTGCGACTACTGCGACTACTGCGACTACTGCGACTACTGCGACTACTGCGACTACTGCGACTACTGCGACTACTGCGACTACTGCGACTATTGCGACTACTGCGACTACTGCGTATACTGCGACTACTGCGACTACGGCGACTACGGCGACTACTGCGACTACTGCGACTACGGCGACTACGGCGACTACTGCGACTACTGACTACGTCGACTACTGCGACTACTGCGACTACTGCGACTACTGCGACTACTGCGACTACTGCGACTACTGCGACTACAGCGACTACTGTGACTACTGCGACTACTGGTACTACTGCGACTACTGCGACTACTGCGACTACTGCGACTACTGCGACTACTGTGACTACTGCGATTACTGCGACTACTGCGACTACTGCGACTACTGCGACTACGGCGATTACTGCGCCTACGGCGACTACTGCGACTACTGCGACTACTGCGACTACTGCGACTACTGCGACTACTGCGACTACGGCGACTACCTTGACTACTGCGACTACTGCGACTACTGCGACTACGGCGACTAATGCGACTACTGCGACTACGGCGACTACGGCGACTACTGCGAATACTGCGACTACTGCGACAACTGCGACTACTGCGAATACTGCGACTACTGCAACTACTGCGACTACTGCGACTACTGCGTCTACTGCGACTACTGCGACTACTGCGCCTACTGCGACTACTGCGAATACTGCGACTACTGCGACTTCTGCGACTACTGCGACTAATGCGACTACTGCGACTACTGCGACTACTGCGACTACTGCGACTACTGCGACTACAGCGACTACTGTGACTACTGCGACTACTGGTACTACTGCGACTACTGCGACTACTGCGACTACTGCGACTACTGCGACTACTGTGACTACTGCGAATACTGCGACTACTGCGACTTCTGCGACTACTGCGACTACTGCGACTAGTGCGACTACTGCGACTACTGCGACTACTGCGTCTACGGCGACTACTGCGACTACTGCGACTACTGCGACTACTGCGACTACTGCGACTAATGCGACTACTGCGACTACTGCGACTACTGCGACTACTGCGACTACTGCGTCTACTGCAATTCTGCGACTACTGCGACTACTGCGACTACAGCGACTACTGCGACTACTGCGACTACTGCTACTACTGCGACTACTGCGACTACTGCGACAACTGCGACTACTGCGACTACTGCGACTACTGTGACTACTGCGATTACTGCGAATACTGCGACTACTGCGACTACAGCGACTACTGCGACTACGGCGATTACTGCGACTACGGCGACTACTGCGACTACTGCGATTACTGCGACTACTGCGACTACTGCGACTACTGCGACTACTGAGACTAAGGCGACTACTGCGACTACTGCGACTACTGCGACTACGGCGACTACTGCGAATACTGCGACTACTGCGACTACTGCGACTACTGCGACTACTGCGACTACTGAGACTACGGCGACTACCTTGACTACTGCGACTACTGCGACTTCGGCGACTACTGCGACTACTGCGACTACTGCGACTACGGCGACTACTGCGAATACTGCGACTACTGCGACTACTGCGACTACTGCGACTACTGCGACTACTGCGACTACTGCGACTACTGTGACAACTGCGACTACTGCGACTACTGCGACTACTGCGACTACGGCGTTTACTGCGACTACGGCGACTACTGCGACTACTGCGAGTACGGCGACTACTGCGACAACGGCGACTACGGCGTCTACTGCGACTACTGCGACTACTGCGACTACTGCGACTACTGCGACTACGGCGAATACGGCGACTACTGCGACTACTGCGACTACTGCGACTACTGCGACTACTGCGACTACTGCGACTACTGCGACTACTGCGACTACTGCGACTACTGCGACTACTGCGACTACTGCGACTATTGCGACTACTGCGACTACTGCGTATACTGCGACTACTGCGACTACGGCGACTAAGGTGACTACTGCGACTACTGCGACTACGGCGTCTACGGCGACTACTGCGACTACTGACTACGGCGACTACTGGGACTACTGCGACTACTGCGACTACTGCGATTACTGCGACTACTGCGACTACTGCGACTACGGCGTTTACTGCGACTACGGCGACTACTGCGACTACGGCGTCTACTGTGACTACGGCGACTACGGCGACTACTGCGACTACTGCGACTACTGCGACTACTGCGACTACTGCGACTACTGCGACTACGGCGACTACGGCGACTACTGCGACTACTGCGACTATTGCGAATACTGCGACTACTGCGACTACTGCGACTACTGCAATTACTGCGACTACTGCGACTACTGCGACTACTGCGACTACTGCGACTATTGCGACTACTGCGACTACTGCGACTACTGCGACTACTGCGACTACTGCGACTACTGCGACTACTGCGACTACTGCGACTACAGCGACTACTGTGACTACTGCGACTACTGGTACTACTGCGACTACTGCGACTACTGCGACTACTGCGACTACTGCGACTACTGTGACTACTGCGATTACTGCGACTACTGCGACTAGTGCGACTACTGCGACTACGGCGATTACAGCGCCTACGGCGACTACTGCGACTACTGCGACTACTGCGACTACTGCGACTACTGCGACTACTGCGACTACTGCGACTACTGCGACTACGGCGACTACCTTGACTACTGCGACTACTGCGACTACTGCGACTACGGCGACTAATGCGACTACTGCGACTACGGCGACTACGGCGACTACTGCGAATACTGCGACTACTGTGACTACAGCGACTACTGCGAATACTGCGACTATTGCGACTACTGCGACTACTGCGACTACTGCGACTACTGCGACTACTGTGACTACTGCGACTACTGCGACTACGGCGACTACGGCGACTACTGCGACTACTGACTACGGCCACTACTGCGACTACTGCGACTACTGCGACTACTGCGACTACAGCGACTTCTGCGACTAATGCGACTACTGCGACTTCGGCGACTACTGCGACTACTGCGACTACTGCGACTACGGCGACTACTGCGACTACTGCGACTACGGCAACTACGGCGACTACTGCGACTACTGCGATTACTGCGACTACTGCGACTACTGCGATTACTGCGACTACTGCGATTACGGCGACTACTTCGACTACGGCGACTACTGCGACTACTGCGACTACTGCGACTACTGCGACTGCTGCGACTACTGCGACTACGGCGACTATTGCGACTACTGCGACCACTGCGACTACTGCGACTACTGCGACTACTGCGACTACGGCGACTACGGCGACTACTTCGACTACTGCAACTACTACGACTACTGCGACTACTGCGACTACTGCGACTACTGCGTCTACTGCGACTACTGCGACTACTGCGCCTACTGTGACTACTGCGACTACTGCGACTACTGCGACTACTGCGACTTCTGCGACTACTGCGACTAGTGCGACTACTGCGACT
Organism: Gryllus longicercus; assembly: GCA_038098605.1. NCBI lineage: Eukaryota > Metazoa > Arthropoda > Insecta > Orthoptera > Gryllidae > Gryllus > Gryllus longicercus. The sequence goes on along the minus strand of JAZDUA010001328.1, from coordinate 41,541 downwards.
ACTGCGACTACTGCGACTACTGTGACTACTGAGACTACTGCGACTACTGCGTCTACTGCGACTTTTGCGACTTCTGCGACTACGGCGACTACTGCGAATACTGCGACTACTGCGACTACTGCGACTACTGCGACTACTGTGACTACTGAGACTACTGCGACTACTGCGACTACTGCGACTAGTGCGACTACTGCGACTACTGCTACTACGGCGTTTACTGCGACTACGGCGACTACTGCGACTACTGCGACTACGGCGACTACTGCGACTACGGCGACTACGGCGACTACTGCGACTACTGCGACTACTGCGACTACTGCGACTACTGCGACTACTGCGACTACTGCGACTACGGCGACTACGGCGACTACTGCGACTACTGCGACTACTGCGACTACTGCGACTACTGCGACTACTGCGACTACTGCGACTACTGCGACTACTGCGACTACTGCGACTACTGCGACTACTGCGACTACTGCGACTATTGCGACTACTGCGACTACTGCGTATACTGCGACTACTGCGACTACGGCGACAACGGCGACTACTGCTACTACTGCGACTACGGCGTCTACGGCGACTACTGCGACTACTGACTACTGCGACTACTGCGACTACTGCGACTACTGCGACTACTGCGACTACTGCGACTACTGCGACTACTGCGACTACTGCGAATACGGCGTTTACTGCGACTACGGCGACTACTGCGACTACTGCGTCTACGGCGTCTACTGCGACTACGGCGACTACTGCGACTACTGTGACTACTGCGACTACTGCGACTACTGCGACTATGGCGACTACTGCGACTACTGCGTATACTGCGACTACTGCGACTACGGCGACTACGGCGACTACTGCGACTACTGCGACTACGGCGACTACTGCGACTACGGCGACTACGGCGACTACTGCGACTACTGCGACTACTGCGACTACTGCGACTACTGCGACTACTGCGACTACTGCGACTACTGCGACTACTGCGACTACTGCGACTCCTGCGACTCCTGCGACTACTGCGACTACTGCGACTACTTTTTTTTTTTTTTTTTTTACGAGGGGAACTGTGGAAATCTTCGAAAGACACCTCGGAGGGACCGCTCTCCTCGGTAGTGTGAGATTTTTACCCACTAAAACCACAAACCCTTTATGATCTTTGACTGTTCCACCCCGGAACCGCTTTCGCATTACTTCAGGGTGGAGTCAAGCTGGCTACCCAGTGTTTTTAATTTGCACTATTACTTCTGTTAGCTCTTTGATCTTCTTCCTTTTTAGTCATAATGGTCGTAATATACCTTTCGATTAGTTCCCAGTTTGTCTGTGTCTTTGTCATTAATGTTATAATGTTGTCCGTTGTTAATGGGCTGTCGAGCTTTGTGGTGACCTCGGTCCTCTCATTTGCCCATGTTGGGCAGTTGAAGAGGGTGTGTTCTGCGTCGTCGTTATTGTAGCCACAGTAGTCACAGTCCGCGCTGTCTGCTTTTCCAAATCTTTTTAAATAAGATTTGAAAGACCCATGACCTGTAAAAGCTTGAGTCAGATGGTAGGAAACAGAGCCGTGCTTTCTTAATACCCATTTCGAAAGGTTTGGCATCAGTTTGTACGTCCATCTGCCTGTTACTTCTTCCTGCCAGGAATTTTGCCATCGGTCCATTAGTTTTTTTCGAGCTTCTTTCTTAATGGCTGCGCGTTTGACTGCGTCTGAATTTTCTCCCTTCATTAAATCGTACACCTCCTTACGCTCCAGTGCTAAGAGACTAATGGGCGGCACCCTAGCTAGCACTAACACCGCGCTTTTCGAGACAGTTCTGTAGGCCGAAGTGATTCTTAGAGCACCCTTCCTTTGAACTGCTTCCAGTTTCGTCCGAAGATTTTTGTTTTTGGCTACTTTTTCAGCCCAAGCAGGTGCCGCGTACAGCAGTTTTGCGTGCATGACACTCATGAGCATTCTTCTTTTGCATTCGCTCGGTCCTCTTACATTTGGCATGAGCCTCGAAAGTGCAGATGCCGTTTCCTGGGCTCTTTCGGCTGCCGCGATTACCTGTGGACCAAAGCTGAGCTTGTTGTCTATGTTCATTCCCAGGTAATGGAGGGATTTCTGGCAGGGTATGTTTTGTCTTCCAATTTTGAATTTTGGGGGGATAAATGATCTTCTGTTTGTAACTAATACTGCTTCTGTCTTGCCGACAGCCATTTCCAGTCCTTTCTCCGCCAGCCATGCTTGGACGCGTTCTAAGCTGTCGTTTACACTAATTTCTAGAACTCTGGTGGAGTTTGCCGATGCTACGATGATAGCATCATCTGCAAAACCGACCAGTATGACGTTCGTGGGCAGAGGAATTTCTAACAGGCTGTCATACAGTACATTCCACATTAGTGGTCCAATTTTGGAGCCTTGGGGTGCACCGCAGGTCATTTTGTGTGTTAGTGTTTTTCCCTTACTTTTGTATTCTACAGTTCGACCGCTCAGGTAGCTTCGAACTAGGTCAAGGATGTACCCGGGGGTCTTTTTATCCTCTAGGGCGGAGATTATGTCGTTCCACTTTGCTGTGTTAAATGCATTTTTAATGTCAATGCTGACTAACGCGCAGAAGCCTTTTTCTTCTTTCGTCTTTTCTGCAGTTTCCACAACCAGTTTGATGGCATCTACTGTGGATCTGCGTTTTCGGAAGCCAAACTGCCTGTCTGAAAGTAGTCTGTTTGAATCCAGTTGGGTTTGGATTCTTTCCATAATTAATCCTTCAAGAATTTTCCCCATTGTATCAAGTAGACATATGGGTCTATATGACGAGGGTTCATTCAGGGGCCTGTTCCCTTTTCTAATAAGGATTAGTTTTTGTATCTTCCAGTGATCAAAAAAGACTTTGTTTTCCAGGCAATTGTTGTACATGCGCAACAGAAGCTCTGGGTAAAACTTGATAATGGTCTTCATGGCTTCGTTCGGGATACCGTCTCTGCCAGGGGCTTTATTGTTCTTCAGGGAGTCCCCTACTTTCTGTAGCTCCTCTACGGTAAATTTCGTGTAATTTCCTTCAGTATCCGCCTCTTTAGTCGTGTGCTCCGGCGTTTGCCGTTCAGTGGGGAATAGCGATCTTATTATTTGTAGTATCCAGGTGGGGTCGTCCAGTCCTGGCGTCTGCCTCTTGAGGCCTAGTTTTTTTGTCACCAGCTGGAAAGGTTTTCCCCATGGATCGGACTCAACCTCTTCTATAAGAGATAACCAGTGTCGCCTTTTGCTGTCCTTTATGGCTTCTTTCAACTTGTCCTTGCACTGGTTGTATTCCCTTTTTAGTGAAGGGCATCCCTTCGATCTTGTATATCTCCTTCTCGCATTAAGGCATTTCTTCCTAAGATCGGAGATATCATCAGTCCACCAGTACATGGGTTTCCTGTTTAGCTGTGAGTGTCTTTTGGGCATTGCAATGTTGCATGCTTCTTTGATGGTTTGTAGCACATTCTTAGCATGTGTTTTCAGGGTTTCTTCTTTCTTTGTCCACCTCATTTCGTTGAGGATCTTCCTTTCTTCCAGATATGCAATCATTGCTCTTTCGTTATATTTCTTGACATTCCATGGCGTCGAGAAATTATTTTTGTTTCCGGCTTCTCCCGAACGTTTCTTGTTAGTTTCAATGACGAACTCTATATACATATGATCACTTAGTGTGATCTCTTCGAGGACTGCCCAGTTTCGTATTTGGCTTGCCACTCTATTGCTGGCCAGAGTCAGGTCAATAATAGAGCTGGAGCAACCTCTACGAAACGTTGCTGCTCCGTCATTGTTCATCACAATGAGGTTTTTGCGTGAGCACATATCTGTTAAAAGCGACCCTCTTCTATCGGATTTTGGGGATTGCCACTGCGATGATTTGGCGTTGAAGTCGCCCCCGACAATGACTTCTCCTTTTGCCGTTCCTATAGAATCTTCAAGATTTCCGATATTTCTCTCGAAGGTATCCAGGGCGTCGTTTGGGGAGAAGTAACAACTGTAAATTCTTATGTTGTTTGTCTCGACCCATACGAAGCCCTCGCCACCCTCGCAGAAATCTTGGATGAAACAATTCTTATTTATTAGTATTCCGGCTTTGCCGGTGACATCCTGGTACCATGGGTTTATTTCGTCCTTCCTATAGAATTCGCTTATTAGCGATATATCTATGTCCCTCTGTCTCTGGGTTTCGAGGAGGAGGTCCTGGGCCTGTTTCCCTCTGCCTAGGTTTACTTGAAGAATCCTTAGCATTGTGTTCGTCGTTTTTCCAATTCTTTCTGGAAGGTATTACACCATCTGCTTCCCGGGAAGTGTGTAAAGCTTGGTTCGTTTTTAGCTTTACACATTGTGCACGTGGGACCTTCCTCACAGTCTTTTTGTTTGTGGCCGTTTTTTCCACATTTCCAGCACTGCTGGCTTTTGTCCGCGTTAGTGCAGCCTCTCGAAATGTGTCCATATTCTAGACATTTGTAACATCGGCGCACCTCTGTCCACTCCTGTACCTGGCAGTTCACCCACCCAACGCGGATAGTCCTCTTTTTCAAGAGGGTCTCCGCTTGCTCCTGCTTGAGTTTAATTATTGCAGACTGTACGCCTGCGTGTCCCTTCCTCACTCTTAGGAGCTGCTTTGCGGTAATTTCGGTCTGGCCGAGTTCTTCCGCTACCGCCAAGAGAATCTCTTCTTTGGTAGAGAATTCCATTACGCCCTTTAGGATAACTGTAGTTTGCTTTTCCAGCGCAACGACGCTCGCCTGGTCTGTCAGGGCCTCCGAAAACTTCTTCTGAAGCTCTTCGAGTTTTTCTTCTTCTTTGAGGACAAAAAGGTATTCTCCCCGCCGTGTCTTGCGGATATTTTTAAAGTCCGCGCCGTCAGTTGCGGGGTTCACTTTATTCCCCAGCTGCTTGAAAATGTCTGCATACGTGGCATTATCCTTTGCAATAACTTTTATTGCCTTTGTTCGGATTTCGGTTTTCGGCTTCTGCTTCGGTGTAGGTTTTTCTTTCGCTTGTTTCTTTTTATATACTACTGTTTGCCAGTCTCCTTCCTCGCAGGTTTCATCGCATTCCATTTCGCTGTTTTGTTGGTTTGTTACGCCGTGTTCCGCCTGCTCTGAAGACTGGCTCTTTCCTTGGTCATTTCGGCTGGCTAGTTCTTTCTTCTGCTGATCCTGCTTCTTTCCCTTTTGTTTTTTCGCCATACCAAGTTCCTTAAATAATTTCACTTGGCATGTTTTGTCTACCATATGCTTTTCCTCTCCTCTTTTGCATTTTTCAATGCTAATAAGGAGGTTAGGTGTGTTATTACCTTCCAACCTTTGGAGGAGCGCCATTGCTTCCGTCATACCTTCCTTGACAACTTTCTGCATGTTTTTGGTCAAGGCGATCACCCCGTTCATGCGAGAGAGGCATGCTCCAAGTTCCGAAACGGTTCGCTGCAATTCGTACGCGGCAGATTCCACGTTTTCCATTTTTCCTGCTCCGGCCGTAAGTTCCTTTTCTCCGCCACTGGAATTAGCCGTTTCCAAATCGGCTCCGCTCCCACTCGTGTCCTGGTTGGGCCCGTCGCCTACTCGGTCGCCCTCTGGCGGAGTGGTTGCCACAACCGCAGTGCCAGTCCCCGGGAGTGGAATCCCCTTTCCCTCAAAACCCGACAGGTCGCGCTCTAAGCCCTTAATGATGGCGGCGGGCGGCGAGTCCCACCGGTCGCCGTTAGGGTGTGCCTCCGGCACCTCCGCGGCCACACCCCCCTCTCCCCGACAGGTGCAGGTCGACATGTCACCCTCCGCTCCGCTAGGAGTGCTGTAAGCCTCTTAGTTCACGTCCACTCCTTACGGGGCGCTAGTGGCGGTATACATAGTGTAAGATCCTGCCGCGCAGCGGCAGAACAATGCACCCTATATTCCAAGGACGCCACCCAAGGACAAGATGGCGCTAGCCCACGCTAACAAGAGACACCGATTTTAGCACGTATATCTCCCTAATTACGGAGTCCCACGCTTTGCTACCATAAATCGAGGTGCCAGTGTGCTTCAGGCATTCACTCTTCTTACCTTTACTGGCAGTTAAAGCTCATGACGTCGATAGACCGCAAAAAGCGAGGAACGCACACGAACACACCTCAACACGGCAACCAGTGCTGCCAACTCACTACTGCGACTACTGCGACTACTGCTACTAGTGCTACTACTGCGACTACTGCGACTACTGCGACTACTGCGACTAGTGCTACTAGTTCGACTATTGCGACTACTGCGACTACGGCGACTAATGCGACTACTGCGACTACGGCGACTACGGCGACTACTGCGACTACTGCGTCTACGGCGACTACTGCGACTACTGCGACTACTGCGACTTCTGCGACTACTGCGACTACTGCGACTACTGCGACTACTGTGACTACTGCGATTACTGCGACTACTGCGACTACTGCGACTACTGCGACTACTGCGACTACTGCGTCTACTGCGACTACTGCGACAACTGCGACTACTGCGAATACTGCGACTACTGCGACTACTGCGACTACTGCGACTACTGCGTCTACTGCGACTACTGCGACTACTGCGCCTACTGCGACTACTGCGACTACTGCGACTACTGCGACTTCTGCGACTACTGCGACTACTGCGACTTGTGCGACTACTGCGACTACTGCGACTACTGCGACTACTGCGTCTACGGCGACTACTGCGACTACTGCGACTACTGCGACTACTGCGACTACTGCAACTACTGCGAGTAATGCGACTACTGCGACTACTGCGACTACTGCGACTACTGCGACTACTGCGACTACTGCGACTACTGCGTCTACTGCAATTCTGCGACTACTGCGACTACTGCGACTACAGCGACTACTGCGACTACTGCGACTACTCCTACTACTGCAACTACTGCGACTACTGCGACAACTGCGACTACTGTGACTACTGCGACTACTGCGACTACTGCGACTACTGCGACTACTGCGACTACTGCGACTACTGCGACTACTGCGACTACTGCGACTACTGCGACTACTGCGACTACTGCTACTAGTGCGACTAGTGCGACTACTGCGACTACTGCAACTACTGCGACTACTGCGACTACTGCGACTACTGCGACTACTGCGACTACTGCGACTACTGCGACTACTGCGACTACGGCGACTACTGCGACTACTGCGACTACTGCGACTACTGCGACTACTGCGACTACTGCGACTACTGCGACTACTGCGACTACTGCGACTACTGCGACTACTGCGACTACTGCGACTACTGCGACTACTGCGACTACTGCGACTACTGCGACTACTGCGACTACTGCGACTACTGCGTCTACTGCGACTACTGCGACTACTGCGACTACTGCGACTACTGCGACTACGGCGGCTACGGCGACTACGGCGACTACTGCGACTACTGCGACTACGGTGACTACTGCGACTACTGCGACTACTGTGACTACGGCGACTACGGCGACTACTGCGACTACTTCGATTACTGCGACTACTGCTACTACTGCGACTACTGCGACTACTGCGACTACTGCGACTACTGCGTCTACTGCGACAACTGCGACTACTGCGACTAATGCGACTACTGCGACTACTGCAACTACTGCGACTACTGCGACTACTGCGACTACTGCGACTGCTGCGACTACGGCGTTTACTGCGACTACGGCGACTACTGCGACTACTGCGACTACTACGACTAGTGCGACTACTGCGAAAACTGCGACTACTGCGACTACTGCGACTACGGCGACTACGGCCATTACTGCGACTACTGCGACTACTGCTACTACTGCGACTACTGTGACTACTGCGACTACGGCGACTACGGCGACTACTGCGACTACTGCGACTACTGCGACTACTGCGACTACTACGACTAGTGCGACTACTGCGAAAACTGCGACTACTGCGACTACGGCGACTACTGCGGCTACTGCGACTACGGCGACTACGGCGACTACTGCGACTACTGCGATTACGGCGTCTACGGCGACTACTGCGACTACTGACTACGGCGACTACTGCGACTACTGCGACAACTGCGACTACTGCGACTACTGCGACTACTGCGACTACTGCGACTACTGCGACTACTGCGACTACTGCGACTACTGCGACTAATGCGACTCCTGCGACTACTGCGACTACTGCGACTACTGCGACTACTGCGACTACTGCGACTATTGCGACTACTGCGACTACTGCGTATACTGCGTATACTGCGACTACTGCGACTACGGCGACTACTGCGACTACTGCGACTACTGCGACTACTGCGACTACGGCGACTAATGCGACTACTGCGACTACGGCGACTACCGCGACTACTGCGACTACTGCGTCTACGGCGACTACTGCGACTTCTGCGACTACTGCGACTACTGTGACTACTGCGACTACTGCGACTACTGCGACTACTGCGACTATTGCGACTACTACTTTGACTACTGCGTATACTGCGTATACTGCGTATACTGCGACTACTGCGACTACGGCGACTACTGCGACTACTGCGACTACGGCGACTACGGCGACTACTGCGACTATTGCGACTACTGCGACTACTTCGTATACTGCGTATACTGCGTATACTGCGACTACTGCGACTACTGCGACTACTGCGACTACTGCGACTACGGCGACTACGGCGACTACTGCGACTACTGCGACTACGGCGACTTCGGCGACTACTGCGACTACTGCGACTACTGCGACTACTGCGACTACTGTGACTACTGCGTCTACTGCGACAACTGCGACTACTGCGACTACTGCGACTACTGCGACTACTGCGACTACTGCGACTATTACTACTAGTGCGACTAGTGCGACTACTGCGACTACTGCGACTACTGCGACTACTGCGACTACTGCGACTACTGCGACTACTGCGACTACTGCGACTATTGCGACTACTGCGTCTACAGCGACTACTGCGACTACTGCGACTACTGCGACTACTGCGACTACTGCGACTACTGCGACTACTGCGACTACTGCGACTACTGCGACTACTGCGTCTACTGCGACTACTGCGACTACTGCGACTACTGCGACTACTGCGACTACGGCGACTACGGCGACTACGGCGACTACTGCGACTACTGCAACTACGGTGACTACTGCGACTACTGCGACTACTGTGACTACGGCGACAACGGCGACTACTGCGACTACTTCGACTACCGCGACTACTGCTACTACTGCGACTACTGCGACTACTGCGACTACTGCGACTACTGCGTCTACTGCGACAACTGCGACTACTGCGACTACTGCGACTACTGCGACTACTGCAACTACTGCGACTACTGCGACTACTGCGACTACTGCGACTACTGCGACTACTGCGACTACGGCGTTTACTGCGACTACGGCGACAACTGCGACTACTGCGACTACTGCGACCACTGCGACTACGGCGACTACGGCCACTACTGCGACTACTGCGACTACTGCTACTACTGCGACTACTGTGACTACTGCGACTACGGCGACTACGGCGACTACTGCGACTACTGCGACTACTGCGACTACTGCGACTACTACGACTAGTGCGACTACTGCGAAAACTGCGACTACTGCGACTACGGCGACTACTGCGACTACTGCGACTACGGCGACTACGGCGACTACTGCGACTACTGCGATTACGGCGTCTACGGCGACTACTGCGACTACTGACTACGGCGACTACTGCGACTACTGCGACTACTGCGACTACTGCGACTACTGCGACTACTGCGACTACTGCGACTCCTGCGACTCCTGCGACTACTGCGACTACTGCGACTACTTTTTTTTTTTTTTTTTTTTTTACGAGGGGAACTGTGGAAATCTTCGAAAGACACCTCGGAGGGACCGCTCTCCTCGGTAGTGTGAGATTTTTACCCACTAAAACCACAAACCCTTTATGATCTTTGACTGTTCCACCCCGGAACCGCTTTCGCATTACTTCAGGGTGGAGTCAAGCTGGCTACCCAGTGTTTTTAATTTGCACTATTACTTCTGTTAGCTCTTTGATCTTCTTCCTTTTTAGTCATAATGGTCGTAATATACCTTTCGATTAGTTCCCAGTTTGTCTGTGTCTTTGTCATTAATGTTATAATGTTGTCCGTTGTTAATGGGCTGTCGAGCTTTGTGGTGACCTCGGTCCTCTCATTTGCCCATGTTGGGCAGTTGAAGAGGGTGTGTTCTGCGTCGTCGTTATTGTAGCCACAGTAGTCACAGTCCGCGCTGTCTGCTTTTCCAAATCTTTTTAAATAAGATTTGAAAGACCCATGACCTGTAAAAGCTTGAGTCAGATGGTAGGAAACAGAGCCGTGCTTTCTTAATACCCATTTCGAAAGGTTTGGCATCAGTTTGTACGTCCATCTGCCTGTTACTTCTTCCTGCCAGGAATTTTGCCATCGGTCCATTAGTTTTTTTCGAGCTTCTTTCTTAATGGCTGCGCGTTTGACTGCGTCTGAATTTTCTCCCTTCATTAAATCGTACACCTCCTTACGCTCCAGTGCTAAGAGACTAATGGGCGGCACCCTAGCTAGCACTAACACCGCGCTTTTCGAGACAGTTCTGTAGGCCGAAGTGATTCTTAGAGCACCCTTCCTTTGAACTGCTTCCAGTTTCGTCCGAAGATTTTTGTTTTTGGCTACTTTTTCAGCCCAAGCAGGTGCCGCGTACAGCAGTTTTGCGTGCATGACACTCATGAGCATTCTTCTTTTGCATTCGCTCGGTCCTCTTACATTTGGCATGAGCCTCGAAAGTGCAGATGCCGTTTCCTGGGCTCTTTCGGCTGCCGCGATTACCTGTGGACCAAAGCTGAGCTTGTTGTCTATGTTCATTCCCAGGTAATGGAGGGATTTCTGGCAGGGTATGTTTTGTCTTCCAATTTTGAATTTTGGGGGGATAAATGATCTTCTGTTTGTAACTAATACTGCTTCTGTCTTGCCGACAGCCATTTCCAGTCCTTTCTCCGCCAGCCATGCTTGGACGCGTTCTAAGCTGTCGTTTACACTAATTTCTAGAACTCTGGTGGAGTTTGCCGATGCTACGATGATAGCATCATCTGCAAAACCGACCAGTATGACGTTCGTGGGCAGAGGAATTTCTAACAGGCTGTCATACAGTACATTCCACATTAGTGGTCCAATTTTGGAGCCTTGGGGTGCACCGCAGGTCATTTTGTGTGTTAGTGTTTTTCCCTTACTTTTGTATTCTACAGTTCGACCGCTCAGGTAGCTTCGAACTAGGTCAAGGATGTACCCGGGGGTCTTTTTATCCTCTAGGGCGGAGATTATGTCGTTCCACTTTGCTGTGTTAAATGCATTTTTAATGTCAATGCTGACTAACGCGCAGAAGCCTTTTTCTTCTTTCGTCTTTTCTGCAGTTTCCACAACCAGTTTGATGGCATCTACTGTGGATCTGCGTTTTCGGAAGCCAAACTGCCTGTCTGAAAGTAGTCTGTTTGAATCCAGTTGGGTTTGGATTCTTTCCATAATTAATCCTTCAAGAATTTTCCCCATTGTATCAAGTAGACATATGGGTCTATATGACGAGGGTTCATTCAGGGGCCTGTTCCCTTTTCTAATAAGGATTAGTTTTTGTATCTTCCAGTGATCAAAAAAGACTTTGTTTTCCAGGCAATTGTTGTACATGCGCAACAGAAGCTCTGGGTAAAACTTGATAATGGTCTTCATGGCTTCGTTCGGGATACCGTCTCTGCCAGGGGCTTTATTGTTCTTCAGGGAGTCCCCTACTTTCTGTAGCTCCTCTACGGTAAATTTCGTGTAATTTCCTTCAGTATCCGCCTCTTTAGTCGTGTGCTCCGGCGTTTGCCGTTCAGTGGGGAATAGCGATCTTATTATTTGTAGTATCCAGGTGGGGTCGTCCAGTCCTGGCGTCTGCCTCTTGAGGCCTAGTTTTTTTGTCACCAGCTGGAAAGGTTTTCCCCATGGATCGGACTCAACCTCTTCTATAAGAGATAACCAGTGTCGCCTTTTGCTGTCCTTTATGGCTTCTTTCAACTTGTCCTTGCACTGGTTGTATTCCCTTTTTAGTGAAGGGCATCCCTTCGATCTTGTATATCTCCTTCTCGCATTAAGGCATTTCTTCCTAAGATCGGAGATATCATCAGTCCACCAGTACATGGGTTTCCTGTTTAGCTGTGAGTGTCTTTTGGGCATTGCAATGTTGCATGCTTCTTTGATGGTTTGTAGCACATTCTTAGCATGTGTTTTCAGGGTTTCTTCTTTCTTTGTCCACCTCATTTCGTTGAGGATCTTCCTTTCTTCCAGATATGCAATCATTGCTCTTTCGTTATATTTCTTGACATTCCATGGCGTCGAGAAATTATTTTTGTTTCCGGCTTCTCCCGAACGTTTCTTGTTAGTTTCAATGACGAACTCTATATACATATGATCACTTAGTGTGATCTCTTCGAGGACTGCCCAGTTTCGTATTTGGCTTGCCACTCTATTGCTGGCCAGAGTCAGGTCAATAATAGAGCTGGAGCAACCTCTACGAAACGTTGCTGCTCCGTCATTGTTCATCACAATGAGGTTTTTGCGTGAGCACATATCTGTTAAAAGCGACCCTCTTCTATCGGATTTTGGGGATTGCCACTGCGATGATTTGGCGTTGAAGTCGCCCCCGACAATGACTTCTCCTTTTGCCGTTCCTATAGAATCTTCAAGATTTCCGATATTTCTCTCGAAGGTATCCAGGGCGTCGTTTGGGGAGAAGTAACAACTGTAAATTCTTATGTTGTTTGTCTCGACCCATACGAAGCCCTCGCCACCCTCGCAGAAATCTTGGATGAAACAATTCTTATTTATTAGTATTCCGGCTTTGCCGGTGACATCCTGGTACCATGGGTTTATTTCGTCCTTCCTATAGAATTCGCTTATTAGCGATATATCTATGTCCCTCTGTCTCTGGGTTTCGAGGAGGAGGTCCTGGGCCTGTTTCCCTCTGCCTAGGTTTACTTGAAGAATCCTTAGCATTGTGTTCGTCGTTTTTCCAATTCTTTCTGGAAGGTATTACACCATCTGCTTCCCGGGAAGTGTGTAAAGCTTGGTTCGTTTTTAGCTTTACACATTGTGCACGTGGGACCTTCCTCACAGTCTTTTTGTTTGTGGCCGTTTTTTCCACATTTCCAGCACTGCTGGCTTTTGTCCGCGTTAGTGCAGCCTCTCGAAATGTGTCCATATTCTAGACATTTGTAACATCGGCGCACCTCTGTCCACTCCTGTACCTGGCAGTTCACCCACCCAACGCGGATAGTCCTCTTTTTCAAGAGGGTCTCCGCTTGCTCCTGCTTGAGTTTAATTATTGCAGACTGTACGCCTGCGTGTCCCTTCCTCACTCTTAGGAGCTGCTTTGCGGTAATTTCGGTCTGGCCGAGTTCTTCCGCTACCGCCAAGAGAATCTCTTCTTTGGTAGAGAATTCCATTACGCCCTTTAGGATAACTGTAGTTTGCTTTTCCAGCGCAACGACGCTCGCCTGGTCTGTCAGGGCCTCCGAAAACTTCTTCTGAAGCTCTTCGAGTTTTTCTTCTTCTTTGAGGACAAAAAGGTATTCTCCCCGCCGTGTCTTGCGGATATTTTTAAAGTCCGCGCCGTCAGTTGCGGGGTTCACTTTATTCCCCAGCTGCTTGAAAATGTCTGCATACGTGGCATTATCCTTTGCAATAACTTTTATTGCCTTTGTTCGGATTTCGGTTTTCGGCTTCTGCTTCGGTGTAGGTTTTTCTTTCGCTTGTTTCTTTTTATATACTACTGTTTGCCAGTCTCCTTCCTCGCAGGTTTCATCGCATTCCATTTCGCTGTTTTGTTGGTTTGTTACGCCGTGTTCCGCCTGCTCTGAAGACTGGCTCTTTCCTTGGTCATTTCGGCTGGCTAGTTCTTTCTTCTGCTGATCCTGCTTCTTTCCCTTTTGTTTTTTCGCCATACCAAGTTCCTTAAATAATTTCACTTGGCATGTTTTGTCTACCATATGCTTTTCCTCTCCTCTTTTGCATTTTTCAATGCTAATAAGGAGGTTAGGTGTGTTATTACCTTCCAACCTTTGGAGGAGCGCCATTGCTTCCGTCATACCTTCCTTGACAACTTTCTGCATGTTTTTGGTCAAGGCGATCACCCCGTTCATGCGAGAGAGGCATGCTCCAAGTTCCGAAACGGTTCGCTGCAATTCGTACGCGGCAGATTCCACGTTTTCCATTTTTCCTGCTCCGGCCGTAAGTTCCTTTTCTCCGCCACTGGAATTAGCCGTTTCCAAATCGGCTCCGCTCCCACTCGTGTCCTGGTTGGGCCCGTCGCCTACTCGGTCGCCCTCTGGCGGAGTGGTTGCCACAACCGCAGTGCCAGTCCCCGGGAGTGGAATCCCCTTTCCCTCAAAACCCGACAGGTCGCGCTCTAAGCCCTTAATGATGGCGGCGGGCGGCGAGTCCCACCGGTCGCCGTTAGGGTGTGCCTCCGGCACCTCCGCGGCCACACCCCCCTCTCCCCGACAGGTGCAGGTCGACATGTCACCCTCCGCTCCGCTAGGAGTGCTGTAAGCCTCTTAGTTCACGTCCACTCCTTACGGGGCGCTAGTGGCGGTATACATAGTGTAAGATCCTGCCGCGCAGCGGCAGCACAATGCACCCTATATTCCAAGGACGCCACCCAAGGACAAGATGGCGCTAGCCCACGCTAACAAGAGACACCGATTTTAGCACGTATATCTCCCTAATTACGGAGTCCCACGCTTTGCTATCATAAATCGAGGTGCCAGTGTGCTTCAGGCATTCACTCTTCTTACCTTTACTGGCAGTTAAAGCTCATGACGTCGATAGACCGCAAAAAGCGAGGAACGCACACGAACACACCTCAACACGGCAACCAGTGCTGCCAACTCACTACTGCGACTACTGCGACTACTGCTACTAGTGCTACTACTGCGACTACTGCGACTACTGCGACTACTGCGACTAGTGCTACTAGTTCGACTATTGCGACTACTGCGACTACGGCGACTAATGCGACTACTGCGACTACGGCGACTACGGCGACTACTGCGACTACTGCGTCTACGGCGACTACTGCGACTACTGCGACTACTGCGACTTCTGCGACTACTGCGACTACTGCGACTACTGCGACTACTGTGACTACTGCGATTACTGCGACTACTGCGACTACTGCGACTACTGCGACTACTGCGACTACTGCGTCTACTGCGACTACTGCGACAACTGCGACTACTGCGAATACTGCGACTACTGCGACTACTGCGACTACTGCGACTACTGCGTCTACTGCGACTACTGCGACTACTGCGCCTACTGCGACTACTGCGACTACTGCGACTACTGCGACTTCTGCGACTACTGCGACTACTGCGACTAGTGCGACTACTGCGACTACTGCGACTACTGCGACTACTGCGTCTACGGCGACTACTGCGACTACTGCGACTACTGCGACTACTGCGACTACTGCAACTACTGCGAGTAATGCGACTACTGCGACTACTGCGACTACTGCGACTACTGCGACTACTGCGACTACTGCGACTACTGCGTCTACTGCAATTCTGCGACTACTGCGACTACTGCGACTACAGCGACTACTGCGACTACTGCGACTACTCCTACTACTGCAACTACTGCGACTACTGCGACAACTGCGACTACTGTGACTACTGCGACTACTGCGACTACTGCGACTACTGCGACTACTGCGACTACTGCGACTACTGCGACTACTGCGACTACTGCTACTAGTGCGACTAGTGCGACTACTGCGACTACTGCAACTACTGCGACTACTGCGACTACTGCGACTACTGCGACTACTGCGACTACTGCGACTACTGCGACTACTGCGACTACGGCGACTACTGCGACTACTGCGACTACTGCGACTACTGCGACTACTGCGACTACTGCGACTACTGCGACTACTGCGACTACTGCGACTACTGCGACTACTGCGACTACTGCGACTACTGCGACTACTGCGACTACTGCGACTACTGCGACTACTGCGACTACTGCGTCTACTGCGACTACTGCGACTACTGCGACTACTGCGACTACTGCGACTACGGCGGCTACTGCGACTACTGCGACTACTGCGACTAGTGCTACTAGTTCGACTATTGCGACTACTGCGACTACGGCGACTAATGCGACTACTGCGACTACGGCGACTACGGCGACTACTGCGACTACTGCGTCTACGGCGACTACTGCGACTACTGCGACTACTGCGACTTCTGCGACTACTGCGACTACTGCGACTACTGCGACTACTGTGACTACTGCGATTACTGCGACTACTGCGACTACTGCGACTACTGCGACTACTGCGACTACTGCGTCTACTGCGACTACTGCGACAACTGCGACTACTGCGAATACTGCGACTACTGCGACTACTGCGACTACTGCGACTACTGCGTCTACTGCGACTACTGCGACTACTGCGCCTACTGCGACTACTGCGACTACTGCGACTACTGCGACTTCTGCGACTACTGCGACTACTGCGACTAGTGCGACTACTGCGACTACTGCGACTACTGCGACTACTGCGTCTACGGCGACTACTGCGACTACTGCGACTACTGCGACTACTGCGACTACTGCAACTACTGCGAGTAATGCGACTACTGCGACTACTGCGACTACTGCGACTACTGCGACTACTGCGACTACTGCGACTACTGCGTCTACTGCAATTCTGCGACTACTGCGACTACTGCGACTACAGCGACTACTGCGACTACTGCGACTACTGCTACTACTGCAACTACTGCGACTACTGCGACAACTGCGACTACTGCGACTACTGCGACTACTGTGACTACTGCGATTACTGCGACTACTGCGACTACTGCGACTACAGCGACTACTGCGACTACGGCGATTACTGCGACTACGGCGACTACTGCGACTACTGCGACTACTGCGACTACTGCGACTACTGCGACTACTGCGACTACGGCGACTACCTTGATTACTGCGACTACTGCGACTACGGCGACTAATGCGACTACTGCGACTACGGCGACTACTGCGACTACTGCGACTACTGCGACTACGGCGACTACTGCGAATACTGCGACTACGGCGTTTACTGCGACTACGGCGACTACTGCGACTACTGCGACTACGGCGTCTACTGCGACTACGGCGACTACGGCGACTACTGCGACTACTGCGACTACTGCGACTACTGCGACTACTGCGACGACTGCGACTACGGCGACAACGGCGACTACTGCGACTACTGCGACTACTGCGACTACTGCGACTACTGCGACTACTGCGACTACTGCGACTACTGCGACTACTGCGACTACTGCGACTACTGCGACTACTGCGACTATTGCGACTACTGCGACTACTGCGTATACTGCGACTACTGCGACTACGGCGACTACGGAGACTACTGCGACTACTGCGACTACGGCGACTACGGCGACTACTGCGACTACTGACTACGGCGACTACTGCGACTACTGCGACTACTGCGACTACTGCGACTACTGCGACTACTGCGACTACTGCGACTACTGCGACTACTGCGACTACGGCGACTACTGCGACAACTGCGACTACTGCGACTACTGCGACTACTGCGACTACGGCGACTACTGCGACTACTGCGACTACGGCGACTACGGCGACTACTGCGACTACTGCGACTACTGCGACTACTGCGACTACTGCGATTACTGCGACTACTGCGATTACGGCGACTACTGCGACTACGGCGACTACTGCGACTACTGCGACTACTGCGACTACTGCGACTACTGCGACTGCTGCGACTACTGCGACTACGGCGACTATTGCGACTACTGCGACTACTGCGACTACTGCGACTACTGCGACTACTGCGACTACTGCGACTATTGCGACTACTGCGACTACTGCGACTACTGCGACTACTGCGACTACTGCGACTACTGCGACTACTGCGAATACTGCGACTACTGCGACTACTGCGACTACTGCGACTACTGCGTCTACTGCGACTACTGCGACTACTGCGACTACTGCGCCTACTGTGACTACTGCGACAATTGCGACTACTGCGACTAGTGCGACTACTGAGACTACTGCGACTACTGCGACTACGGCGACTACTGCGACTACTGCGACTACTGCGACTACTGCGACTACTGCGACTACTGCGACTACTGCGACTACTGCGACTACTGCGACTACTGCGTCTACTGCAATTCTGCGACTACTGCGACTACTGCGACTACTGCGACTACTGCGACTACTGCGACTACTGCTACTACTGCGACTACTGCGACTACTGGGCCTACTGCGACTACTGCGACTACTGTGACTACTGCGATTACTGCGACTACTGCGACTACTGCGACTACTGCGACTACGGCGACTACCTTGACTACTGCGACTACTGCGACTACTGCGACTACTGCGACTACGGCGACTAATGCGACTACTGCGACTACGGCGACTACGGCGACTACTGCGACTACTGCGACTACGGCGACTACTGCGAATACTGCGACTACTGCGACTACTGCGACTACTGCGACTACTGCGACTACTGCGACTACTGTGACTACTGCGACTACTGCGACTACTGCGACTACTGCGACTACGGCGTTTACTGCGACTACGGCGACTACTGCGACTACTGCGACTACGGCGACTACTGCGACTACGGTGACTACGGCGACTACTGCGACTACTGCGACTACTGCGACTACTGCGACTACTGCGACTACTGCGACTACTGCGACTACGGTGACTACGACGACTACTGCGACTACGGCGACTACTGCGACTACTGCGACTACTGCGAATACTGCGACTACTGCGACTACTGCGACTACTGCGACTACTGCGACTACTGCGACTACTGCGACTACTGCGACTACTGCGACTATTGCGACTACTTCGACTACTGCGTATACTGCGACTACTGCGACTACGGCGACTACGGCGACTACTGCGACTTCTGCGACTACGGCGACTACGGCGACTACTGCGACTACTGACTTCGGCGACTACTGCGACTACTGCGACTACTGCGACTACTGCGACTACTGCGATTACTGCGACTACTGCGACTACTGCGACTACTGCGACTACTGCGACTACTGCGACTACTGCGACTACTGCGAATACTGCTACTACTGCGACTACTGCGACTACTGTGACTACTGCGTCTACTGCGACTACTGCGACTACTGCGACTACTGCGACTACTGCGACTACTGCGACTACTGCGACTACTGCGACTACTGCGACTACTGCGATTACTGCGACAACTGCGACTACTGCGAATACTGCGACTACTGCGACTACTGCGACTACTGCGACTACTGCGTCTACTGCGACTACTGCGACTACTGCGCCTACTGCGACTACTGCGACTACTGCGACTACTGCGACTTCTGCGACTACTGCGACTACTGCGACTAGTGCGACTACTGCGACTACTGCGACTACTGCGTCTACGGCGACTACTGTGACTACTGCGACTACTGCGACTACTGCGACTACTGCGACAACTGCGACTAATGCGACTACTGCGACTACTGCGACTACTGCGACTACTGCGTCTACTGCAATTCTGCGACTACTGCGACTACTGCGGCTACAGCGACTACTGCGACTACTGCGACTACTGCGACTACTGCTACTACTGCGACTACTGCGACTACTGCGACAACTGCGACTACTGCGACTACTGCGACTACTGTGACTACTGCGATTACTGCGACTACTGCGACTACTGCGACTACAGCGACTACTGCGACTACGGCGATTACTGCGACTACGGCGACTACTGCGACTACTGCGATTACTGCGACTACTGCGACTACTGCGACTACTGCGACTACTGAGACTACGGCGACTACCTTGACTACTGCGACTACTGCGACTACGGCGACTAATGCGACTACTGCGACTTCGGCGACTACTGCGACTACTGCGACTACTGCGACTACGGCGACTACTGCGAATACTGCGACTACTGCGACTACTGCGACTACTGCGACTACTGCGACTACTGCGACTACTGTAACAACTGCGACTATTGCGACTACTGCGACTACTGCGACTACTGCGACTACGGCGTTTACTGCGACTACGGCGACTACTGCGACTACTGCGACTACGGCGACTACTGCGACTACGGCGACTACGGCGACTACTGCGACTACTGCGACTACTGCGACTACTGCGACTACTGCGACTACTGCGACTACGGCGACTACGGCGACTACTGCGACTACTGCGACTACTGCGACTACTGCGACTACTGCGACTACTGCGACTACTGCGACTACTGCGACTACTGCGACTACTGCGACTACTGCGACTATTGCGACTACTGCGACTACTGCGTATACTGCGACTACTGCGACTACGGCGACTAAGGTGACTACTGCGACTACTGCGACTACGGCGTCTACGGCGACTACTGCGACAACTGACTACGGCGACTACTGGGAATACTGCGACTACTGCGACTACTGCGAATACTGCGACTACTGCGACTACTGCGACTACGGCGTTTACTGCGACTACGGCGACTACTGCGACTACGGCGTCTACTGTGACTACGGCGACTACGGCGACTACTGCGACTACTGCGACTACTGCGACTACTGCGACTACTGCGACTACTGCGACTACTGCGACTACGGCGACTACGGCGACTACTGCGACTACTGCGACTATTGCGACTACTGCGACTACTGCGACTACTGCGACTACTGCAATTACTGCGACTACTGCGACTACTGCGACTACTGCGACTACTGCGACTATTGCGACTACTGCGACTACTGCGTATACTGCGACTACTGCGACTACGGCGACTACGGCGACTACTGCGACTACTGCGACTACGGCGACTACGGCGACTACTGCGACTACTGACTACGGCGACTACTGCGACTACTGCGACTACTGCGACTACTGCGACTACTGCGACTACTGCGACTACTGCGACTACTGCGACTACAGCGACTACTGTGACTACTGCAACTACTGGTACTACTGCGACTACTGCGACTACTGCGACTACTGCGACTACTGCGACTACTGTGACTACTGCGATTACTGCGACTACTGCGACTACTGCGACTACTGCGACTACGGCGATTACTGCGCCTACGGCGACTACTGCGACTACTGCGACTACTGCGACTACTGCGACTACTGCGACTACTGCGACTACTGCGACTACGGCGACTACCTTGACTACTGCGACTACTGCGACTACTGCGACTACGGCGACTAATGCGACTACTGCGACTACGGCGACTACGGCGACTACTGCGAATACTGCGACTACTGCGACAACCGCGACTACTGCGAATACTGCGACTACTGCAACTACTGCGACTACTGCGACTACTGCGTCTACTGCGACTACTGCGACTACTGCGCCTACTGCGACTACTGCGACTACTGCGACTACTGCGACTTCTGCGACTACTGCGACTACTGCGACTAGTGCGACTACTGCGACTACTGCGACTACTGCACTACTGCGACTACTGCGTCTACGGCGACTACTGCGACTACTGCGACTACTGCGACTACTGCGACTACTGCGACTACTGCGACTAATGCGACTACTGCGACTACTGCGACTACTGCGACTACTGCGACTACTGCGTCTACTGCAATTCTGCGACTACTGCGACTACTGCGACTACAGCGACTACTGCGACTACTGCGACTACTGCTACTACTGCGACTACTGCGACTACTGCGACAACTGCGACTAGTTCGACTACTGCGACTACTGTGACTACTGCGATTACTGCGACTACTGCGACTACTGCGACTACAGCGACTACTGCGACTACGGCGATTACTGCGACTACGGCGACTACTGCGACTACTGCGATTACTGCGGACTACTGCGACTACTTCGGACTACTGCGACTACTGCGACTACTGAGGACTACGGCGACTACCTTGACTACTGCGACTACTGCGACTACGGCGACTACTGCGACTACTGCGACTACTGCGACTACGGCGACTACTGCGAATACTGCGACTACTGCGACTACTGCGACTACTGCGACTACTGCGGCTACTGCGACTACTGAGACTACGGCGACTACCTTGACTACTGCGACTACTGCGACTTCGGCGACTACTGCGACTACTGCGGACTACTGTGACTACGGCGGACTACTGCGAATACTGCGACTACTGCGGACTACTGCGACTACTGCGACTACTGCGTCTACTGCGACTACTGCGACTACTGTGACAACTGCGACTACTGCGTCTACTGCGACTACTGCGACTACGGCGTTTACTGCGACTACGGCGACTACTGCGACTACTGCGACTACGGCGACTACTGCGGACTACGGCGAATACTGCGACTACTGCTACTACTGCGACAACTCGACTACTGCGACTACGGCGACCTACGGCGACTACTGCGGACTACTGCGACTACTGCGACTACTGCGACTACTGCGACTACTGCGACTACTGCGACTACTGCGGACACCTGCGGACTACTGCGACTAGTGCGACTACTGCGACTACTGCGACTACTGCGACTACTGCGACTACTGCGACTACTGCGACTATTGCGACTACTGCGACTACTGCGTATACTGCGACTACTGCGACTACGGCGACTAAGGTGACTACTGCGACTACTGCGGACTACGGCGTCTACGGCGACTACTGCGACTACTGGACTACGGCGACTACTGGGACTACTGCGACTACTGCGACTACTGCGATTACTGCGACTACTGCGACTACTGCGACTACGGCGTTTACTGCGACTACGGCGACTACTGCGACTAAGGCGTCTACTGCGACTACGGCGACTACGGCGACTACTGCGACAACTGCGACTACTGCGACTACTGCGACTACTGCGGACTACTGCGACTACTGCGACTACTGCGACTACTGCGACTACTGCGGACTACTGCGACAACTGCGACTACTGCGAATACTGCGACTACTGCGGACTACTGCGACTACTGCGACTACTGCGTCTACTGCGACTACTGCGACTACTGCGCCTACTGCGACTACTGCGACTACTGCGACTACTGCGACTTCTGCGACTACTGCGACTACTGCGACTAGTGCGAATACTGCGGACTACTGCGACTACTGCGTCTACGGCGACTACTGCGACTACTCGCGACTACTGCGACTACTGCGGACTACTGCGACTACTGCGACTAATGCGACTACTGCGACTACTGCGACTACTGCGGACTACTGCGACTACTGCGTCTACTGCAATTCTGCGACTACTGCGACTACAGCGACTACTGCGACTACTGCGACTACTGCTACTACTGCGACTACTGCGACTACTGCGACAACTGCGGACTACTGCGACTACTGCGACTACTGTGACTACTGCGATTACTGCGAATACTGCGACTACTGCGACTACAGCGACTACTGCGACTACGGCGATTACTGCGACTACGGCGACTACTGCGACTACTGCGATTACTGCGACTACTGCGACTACTGCGACTACTGCGGACTACTGAGGACTACGGCGACTACCTTGACTACTGCGACTACTGCGACTACGGCGACTAATGCGACTACTGCGACCTTCGGCGACTACTGCGACTACTGCGACTACTGCGACTACTGCGACTACTGCGACTACTGCGACTACTGCGACTACTGTGACAACTGCGACTACTGCGGACTACTGCGACTACTGCGACTTACTGCGACTACGGCGTTTACTGCGACTACGGCGACTACTGCGACTACTGCGACTACGGCGACTACTGCGACTACGGCGACTACGGCGACTACTGCGACTACTGCGACTACTGCGACTACTGCGACTACTCCACTGCGACTACTGCGACTACGGCGACTAACGGCGACTACTGCGACCTACTGCGACTACTGCGACTACTGCGACTACTGCGACTACTGCGACTACTGCGACTACTGCGACTACTGCGACTACTGCGACTACTGCGACTACTGCGACTACTGCGACCATTGCGACTACTGCGACTACTGCGTAAACTGCGACTACTGCGACTACGGCGACTAAGGTGACTACTGCGACTACTGCGACTACGGCGTCGACGGCGACTACTGCGACTACTGACTACGGCGACTACTGGGGACTACTGCGACTAGTAATCGCAGTAGTCGCAGTTGTGCGACTTACTGCGATTACTGCGACTAACTGCGACTACTGCGACTACGGCGTTTACTGCGACTACGGCGACTACTGCGACTACGGCGTCTACTGCGGACTACGGCGACTACGGCGACTACTGCGACTTACTGCGACTACTGCGACTACTGCGACTACTGCGACTACTGCGACTACTGCGGACTACGGCGACTACGGCGACTACTGCGACTACTGCGACTATTGCGACTACTGCGGACTACTGCGACTACTGCGACTACTGCGACTACTGCGACTACTGCGACTACTGCGACTACTGCGGACTATTGCGACTACTGCGGACTACTGCGTATACTGCGACTACTGCGACTACGGCGACTACGGCGACTACTGCGACTACTGCGACTACGGCGACTACGGCGACTACTGCGACTACTGACTACGTCGACTACTGCGACTACTGCGGACTACTGCGACTACTGCGACTACTGCGACTACTGCGACTACTGCGACTACAGCGACTACTGTGGACTACTGCGACTACTGGTACTACTGCGACTACTGCGACTACTGCGACTACTGCGACTACTGCGACTACTGTGGACTACTGCGATTACTGCGACTACTGCGACTACTGCGACTACTGCGACTACGGCGATTACTGCGCCTACGGCGACTACTGCGACTACTGCGACTACGGCGACTACCTTGACTACTGCGACTACTGCGACTACTGCGACTACGGCGACTAATGCGACTACTGCGACTACGGCGACTACGGGCGGACTACTGCGAATACTGCGACTACTGCGACAACTGCGACTACTGCGAATACTGCGACTACTGCAACTACTGCGACTACTGCGACTACTGCGTCTACTGCGGACTACTGCGACTACTGCGCCTACTGCGGACTACTGCGAATACTGCGACTACTGCGACTTCTGCGACTACTGCGACTACTGCGACTAGTGCGACTACTGCGACTACTGCGACTACTGCGTCTACGGCGACTACTGCGGACTACTGCGACTACTGCGACTACTGAGACTACTGCGACTACTGCGACTAATGCGACTACTGCGACTACTGCGACTACTGCGACTACTGCGTCTACTGCAATTCTGCGACTACTGCGACTACAGCGGACTACTGCGACTACTGCGGACTACTGCTACTACTGCGACTACTGCGACTACTGCGACAACTGCGACTACTGCGACTACTGCGACTACTGTGACTACTGCGATTACTGCGACTACTGCGGACTACTGCGGACTACAGCGACTACTGCGACTACGGCGATTACTGCGACTACGGCGACTACTGCGACTACTGCGATTACTTGCGACTACTGCGACTACTGCGACTACTGAGACTACGGCGACTACTGCGACTACTGCGACTACTGCGACTACGGCGGACTACTGCGAATACTGCGACTACTGCGACTACTGCGACTACTGCGACTACTACTGCGACTACTGCGACTACTGAGACTACGGCGGACTACCTTGACTACTGCGACTACTGCGACTTCGGCGACTACTGCGACTACTGCGACTACTGCGGACTACGGCGACTACTGCGAATACTGCGACTACTGCGACTACTGCGACTACTGCGACTACTGCGACTACTGCGACTACTGCGACTACTGTGACAACTGCGGACTACTGCGACCTACCTGCGACTACTGCGACTACGGCGTTTACTGCGACTACGGCGACTACTGCGACTACTGCGTGTACGGCGACTACTGCGACAACGGCGACTACGGCGTCTACTGCGACTACTGCGACTACTGCGACTACTGCGACTACGGCGACTACGGGCGACTACTGCGACTACTGCGACTATTGGCGAATACTGCGACTACTGCGGACTACTGCGACTACTGCAATTACTGCGACTACTGCGACTACTGCGACTACTGCGACTACTGCGACTATTGCGACTACTGCGACTACTGCGTATACTGCGACTACTGCGACTACGGCGACTACGGGCGACTACTGCGACTACTGCGACTACGGCGACTACGGCGACTACTGCGACTACTGACTACGGCGACTACTGCGACTACTGCGACTACTGCGACTACTGCGACTACTGCGACTACTGCGACTACTGCGACTACTGCGGACTACTGCGACTACGGCGACTACGGCGACTACTGCGACTACTGCGACTATTGCGACTACTGCGACTACTGCGACTACTGCGACTACTGCAATTACTGCGGACTACTGCGGACTACTGCGACTACTGCGACTACTGCGACTATTGCGACTACTGCGACTACTGCGTATACTGCGACTACTGCGACTACGGCGACTACGGCGACTACTGCGACTACTGCGACTACGGCGACTACGGCGACTACTGCGACTACTGACTACGGCGACTACTGCGACTACTGCGACTACTGCGACTACTGCGGACTACTGCGACTACTGCGACTACTGCGACTACAGCGACTACTGTGACTACTGCAACTACTGGTACTACTGCGACTACTGCGACTACTGCGGACTACTGCGACTACTGTGACTACTGCGATTACTGCGACTACTGCGACTACTGCGACTACTGCGACTACGGCGATTACTGCGCCTACGGCGACTACTGCGACTACTGCGACTACTGCGACTACTGCGACTACTGCGACTACTGCGACTACTGCGGACTACGGCGACTACCTTGACTACTGCGACTACTGCGACTACTGCGACTACGGCGACTAATGCGACTACTGCGACTACGGCGACTACGGCGACTACTGCGAATACTACGACTACTGCGACAAACTGCGACTACTGCGAATACTGCGACTACTGCAAACTACTGCGACTACTGCGACTACTGCGTCTACTGCGACTACTGCGACTACTGCGCCTACTGCGACTACTGCGACTACTGCGACTACTGCGACTTCTGCGACTACTGCGACTACTGCGACTAGTGCGGACTACTGCGACTACTGCGACTACTGCGTCTACGGCGACTACTGCGGACTACTGCGACTACTGCGACTACTGCGACTACTGCGTCTACTGCGACCTAATGCGACTACTGCGACTACTGCGACTACTGCGACTACTGCGACTTACTGCGTCTACTGCAATTCTGCGACTACTGCGACTACTGCGGACTACAGCGACTACTGCGACTACTGCGACTACTGCTACTACTGCGACTACTGCGACTACTGCGACAACTGCGACTAGTTCGACTACTGCGACTACTGTGACTACTGCGATTACTGCGACTACTGCGACTACTGCGACTACAGCGACTACTGCGACTACGGGCGATTACTGCGACTACGGCGACTACTGCGACTACTGCGATTACTGCGACTACTGCGAATACTGCGACTACTGCGACTACTGAGACTACGGCGACTACCTTGACTACTGCGACTACTGCGACTACGGCGGACTACTGCGACTACTGCGACTACTGCGACTACGGCGACTACTGCGAATACTGCGACTACTGCGACTACTGCGACTACTGCGACTACTGCGACTACTGCGACTACTGCGACTACTGAGACTACGGCGACTACCTTGACTACTGCGACTACTGCGACTTCGGCGACTACTGCGACTACTGCGACTACTGTGACTACGGCGACTACTGCGAATACTGCGACTACTGCGACTACTGCGACTACTGCGACTACTGCGTCTACTGCGACTACTGCGACTACTGTGACAACTGCGACTACTGCGTCTACTGCGACTACTGCGACTACGGCGTTTACTGCGACTACGGCGACTACTGCGACTACTGCGACTACGGCGATTACTGCGACTACGGCGACTACTGCGACTACTGCGATTACTGCGACTACTGCGACTACTGCGACTACTGCGACTACTGAGACTACGGCGACTACCTTGACTACTGCGACTACTGCGACTACGGCGACTAATGCGACTACTGCGACTTCGGCGACTACTGCGACTACTGCGGACTACTGCGACTACTGCGACTACTGCGACTACTGCGACTACTGCGACTACTGTGACAACTGCGACTACTGCGGACTACTGCGACTACTGCGACTACTGCGACTTACGGCGTTTACTGCGACTACGGCGACTACTGCGACTACTGCGACTACGGCGACTACTGCGACTACGCGACTACGGGCGACTACGGCGACTACTGCGACTACTGCGACTACTGCGACTACTGCGACTACTGCGACTACTGCGACTACGGCGACTACGGCGACTACTGCGACTACTGCGACCTACTGCGACTTACTGCGACTACTGCGACTACTGCGACTACTGCGACTACTGCGACTACTGCGACTACTGCGACTACTGCGACTACTGCGGACTACTGCGACCATTGCGACTACTGCGACTACTGCGTAAACTGCGACTACTGCGACTACGGCGACTAAGGTGACTACTGCGACTACTGCGGACTACGGCGTCTACGGCGACTACTGCGGACTACTGACTACGGCGGACTACTGGGACTACTGCGACTAGTAATCGCAGTAGTCGCAGTTGTGCGGACTACTGCGATTACTGCGACTACTGCGACTACTGCGACTACGGCGTTTACTGCGACTACGGCGACTACCTGCGACTACGGCGTCTACTGCGGACCTACGGCGACTACGGCGACTACTGCGGACTACTGCGACTACTGCGACTACTGCGACTACTGCGACTACTGCGACTACTGCGACTACGGCGACTACGGCGACTACTGCGACTACTGCGACTACTGCGACCTACTGCGACTACTGCGACTACTGCGACTACTGCGACTACTGCGACTACTGCGACTACTGCGACTATTGCGACTACTACGACTACTGCGTATACTGCGACTACTGCGACTACGGCGACTACGGCGACTACTGCGACTACTGCGACTACGGCGACTACGGCGAACTACTGCGACTACTGACTACGTCGACTACTGCGACTACTGCGGACTACTGCGACTACTGCGGACTACTGCGACTACTGCGACTACTGCGACTACTGCGACTACAGCGGACTACTGTGACTACTGCGACTACTGGTACTACTGCGACTACTGCGGACTACTGCGACTACTGCGACTACTGCGACTACTGTGACTACTGCGATTACTGCGACTACTGCGGACTACTGCGACTACTGCGACTACGGCGATTACTGCGACTACTGCGACTACTGCGACTACTGCGACTACTGGCGACTACTGCGACTACTGCGACTACGGCGACTACCTTGACTACTGCGACTACTGCGACTACTGCGACTTCGGCGACTAATGCGACTACTGCGACTACGGCGACTACGGCGACTACTGCGAATACTGCGACTACTGCGACAACTGCGACTACTGCGAATACTGCGACTACTGCAAACTACTGCGACTACTGCGACTACTGCGTCTACTGCGACTACTGCGACTACTGCGCCTACTGCGACTACTGCGAATACTGCGACTACTGCGACTTCTGCGACTACTGCGACTACTGCGACTAGTGCGACTACTGCGACTACTGCGACTACTGCGTCTACGGCCGACTACTGCGGACTACTGCGACTACTGCGACTACTGCGACTACTGCGACTACTGCGACTAATGCGACTACTGCGACTACTGCGACTACTGCGACTACTGCGACTACTGCGTCTACTGCAATTCTGCGACTACTGCGGACTACAGCGACTACTGCGACAACTGCGACTACTGCTACTACTGCGGACTACTGCGACTACTGCGACAACTGCGACTACTGAGACTACTGCGACTACTGTGACTACTGCGTACTGCGATTACTGCGACTACTGCGACTACTGCGACTACAGCGACTACTGCGACTACGGCGATTACTGCGACTACGGCGACTACTGCGACTACTGCGATTACTGCGACTACTGCGACTACTGCGACTACTGCGACTACTGAGACTACGGCGACTACTGCGACTACTGCGACTACTGCGACTACGGCGACTACTGCGAATACTGCGACTACTGCGACTACTGCGACTACTGCGACTACTGCGACTACTGCGACTACTGAGGACTACGGCGACTACCTTGACTACTGCGACTAACTGCGACTTCGGCGACTACTGGCGACTACTGCGACTACTGCGACTACGTCGACTACTGCGAAACTGCGACTACTGCGACTACTGCGACTACTGCGACTACTGCGACTACTGCGACTACTGCGACTACTGCGACTACTGTGACAACTGCGACTACTGCGACTACTGCGACTACTGCGACTACGGCGTTTTACTGCGACTACGGCGACTACTGCGACTACTGCGAGTACGGCGACTACTGCGACAACGGCGACTACGGCGTCTACTGCGACTACTGCGACTACTGCGACTACTGCGACTACGGCGACTACGGCGGACTTACTGCGAACTACTGCGACTATTGCGAATACTGCGACTACTGCGACTACTGCGACTACTGCAATTACTGCGACTACTGCGACTACTGCGACTACTGCGACTACTGCGACTATTGCGACTACTGCGACTACTGCGTATTACTGCGACTACTGCGACTACGGCGACTACGGCGACTACTGCGACTACTGCGACTACGGCGGACTACGGCGACTACTGCGACTACTGACTACGGCGACTACTGCGACTACTGCGACTACTGCGACTACTGCGACTACTGCGACTACTGCGCCTACTGCGACTACTGCGACTACTGCGACTACGGCGACTACGGCGACTACTGCGACTACTGCGGACTATTGCGACTACTGCGACTACTGCGACTACTGCGACTACTGCAATTTACTGCGACTACTGCGACTACTGCGACTACTGCGACTACTGCGACTATTGCCGACTTACTGCGACTACTGCGTATACTGCGACTACTGCGACTACGGCGGACTACGGCGACTACTGCGACTACTGCGACTACGGCGACTACGGCGACTACTGCGACTACTGACTACGGCGGACTACTGCGACTACTGCGACTACTGCGGACTACTGCGACTACTGCGACTACTGCGACTACTGCGACTACAGCGACTACTGTGACTACTGCAACTACTGGTACTACTGCGACTTACTGCGACTACTGCGGACTACTGCGACTACTGTGACTACTGCGATTACTGCGACTACTGCGACTACTGCGACTACTGCGACTACGGCGATTACTGCGCCTACGGCGACTACTGCGACTACTGCGACTACTGCGACTACTGCGACTACTGCGACTACTGCGACTACTGCGACTACGGCGACTACCTTGACTACTGCGACTACTGCGACTACTGCGACTACGGCGACTAATGCGACTACTGCGACTACGGCGACTACGGCGACTACTGCGAATACTACGACTACTGCGACAACTGCGACTACTGCGAATACTACGACTACTGCAACTACTGCGACTACTGCGACTACTGCGTCTACTGCGACTACTGCGACTACTGCGCCTACTGCGACCTACTGCGACTACTGCGACTACTGCGACTTCTGCGACTACTGCGACTACTGCGACTAGTGCGACTACTGCGACTACTGCGACTACTGCGTCTACGGCGACTACTGCGACTACTGCGACTACTGCGACTACTGCGACTTACTGCGACTACTGCGACTAATGCGACTACTGCGACTACTGCGACTACTGCGACTACTGCGACTACTGGCGTCTACTGCAATTCTGCGACTTACTGCGACTACTGCGACTACAGCGACTACTGCGACTACTGCGACTACTGCTACTACTGCGACTACTGCGACTACTGCGACAACTGCGACTAGTTCGACTACTGCGACTACTGTGACTACTGCGATTACTGCGACTACTGCGACTACAGCGACTACTGCGACTACGGCGATTACTGCGACTACGGCGACTACTGCGACTACTGCGATTACTGCGACTACTGCGACTACTGCGACTACTGCGACTACTGAGACTACGGCGACTACCTTGACTACTGCGACTACTGCGACTACGGGCGACTACTGCGACTACCTGCGACTACTGCGACTACGGCGACTACTGCGAATACTGCGACTACTGCGACTACTGCGACTACTGCGACTACTGCGACTACTGCGACTACTGAGACTACGGCGACTACCTTGACTACTGCGACTACTGCGACTTCGGCGACTACTGCGACTACTGCGACTACTGTGACTACGGCGACTACTGCGAATACTGCGACTACTGCGGACTACTGCGACTACTGCGACTACTGCGTCTACTGCGACTACTGCGACTACTGTGACAACTGCGACTACTGCGTCTACTGCGACTACTGCGACTACGGCGTTTACTGCGACTACGGCGACTACTGCGACTACTGCGACTACGGCGACTACTGCGACTACGGCCGACTACGGCGACTACTGCGACTACTGCGACTACTGCGACTACTGCGACTACTGCAAAAAACGGCGACCTACGGCGACTACTGCGACTACTGCGACTACTGCGACTACTGCGACTACTGCGGACTACTGCGACTACTGCGACTACTGCGACTACTGCGACTAGTGCGACTACTGCGACTACTGCGACTACTGCGACTACTGCGACTACTGCGACTACTGCGACTATTGCGGACTACTGCGACTACTGCGTATACTGCGACTACTGCGACTACGGCGACTAAGGTGACTACTGCGACTACTTGCGACTACGGCTTCTACGGCGACTACTGCGACTACTGACAACGGCGACTACTGGGGACTACTGCGACTACTGCGATTACTGGCGTCTACTGCGACTACTGCGACTACGGCGTTTACTGCGACTACGGCGACTACTGCGACTAAGGCGTCCTACTGCGACTACGGCGACTACGGCGACTACTGCGACAACTGCGACTACTGCGACTACTGCGACTACTGCGACTACTGCGACTACTGCGACTACTGCGAACTACTGGCGGACTACTGCGACTACTGCGACTACTGCGACTACTGCGACTACTGCGGACTACTGCGACTACTGCGACAACTGCGACTAGCGATACTGCGAATACTGCGACTGCGACTACTGCGACTACTGCGACCTACTGCGTCTACCTGCGACTTCTGCGACTACTGCGCCTACTGCGACTACTGCGACTACTGCGACTACTGCGACTTCTGCGACTACTGGCGACTACTGCGACTAGTGCGAATACTGCGACTACTGCGGACTACTGCGTCTACGGCGACTACTGCGACTACTGCGACTACTGCGACTACTGCGACTACTGCGACTACTGCGACTAATGCGACTACTGCGACTACTGCGACTACTGCGACTACTGCGACTACTGCGTCTACTGCAATTCTGCGACTACTGCGACTACTGCGACTACAGCGACTACTGCGACTACTGCGACTACTGCTTACTACTGCGACTACTGCGACTACTGCGACAACTGCGACTACTGCGACTACTGCGACTACTGTGACTACTGCGATTACTGCGACTACTGCGACTAACTGCGACTACAGCGACTTACTGCGACTACGGCGATTACTGCGACTACGGCGACTACTGCGACTACTGCGATTACTGCGACTACTGCGACTACTGGCGACTACTGCGACTACTGAGACTACGGCGGACTACCTTGACTACTGCGACTACTGCGACTACGGCGACTAATGCGACTACTGCGACTTCGGCGACTACTGACTGCGACTACTGCGGACTACTGCGACTACGGCGGAACTACCTCGAATACTGCGGACTACTGCGACTACTGGCGACTACTGCGACTACTCTGCGACTACTGCGACTACTGCGACTACTGTGACAACTGCGACTACTGCGACTACTGCGGACTACTGCGGACTACTGCGGACTACGGCGTTTACTGCGACTACGGGCGACTACTGCGACTACTGCGGACTACGGCGACTACTGCGACTACGGCGACTACGGCGACTACTGCGACTACTGCGACTACTGCGACTACTGCGACTACTGCGGACTACTGCGACTACGGCGACTACGGCGACTACTGCGACTACTGCGACTACTGCGACTACTGCGACTACTGCGGACTACTGCGACTACTGCGACTACAGCGACTACTGCGACTACTGCGACTACTGCGACCATTGCGACTACTGCGACTACTGCGTATACTGCGACTACTGCGACTACGGCGACTAAGGTGACTACTGCGACTACTGCGACTACGGCGTCTACGGCGACTACTGCGACTACTGACTACGGCGACTACTGGGGACTACTGCGACTAGTAATCGCAGTAGTCGCAGTTGTGCGACTACTGCGATTACTGCGACTACTGCGACTACTGCGACTACGGCGTTTACTGCGACTACGGCGACTACTGCGACTACGGCGTCTACTGCCACTACGGCGGCGGACTACGGCGACTACTGCGACTACTGCGACTACTGCGACTACTGCGACCTACTGCGACTACTGCGACTACGGCGACTACCGGCGACTACTACGACTACTGCGACTATTGCGACTACTGCGAACTACTGCGACTACTGCGACTACTGCGATCTGCGACTACTGCGACTACTGCGACTACTGCGACTACTGCGACTACTGCGACTATTGCGACTACTGCGACTACTGCGTATACTGCGACTACTGCGACTACGGCGACTACGGGCGACTAACTGCGACTACTGCGACTACGGCGACTACGGCGACTACTGCGACTACTGACTACGTCGACTACTGCGACTACTGCGACTACTGCGACTACTGCGACTACTGCGACTACTGCGACTACTGCGACTACTGCGACTACAGCGACTACTGTGGACTACTGCGACTACTGTACTACTGCGACTACTGCGACTACTGGCGACTACCTGCGACTACTGCGGACTACTGCGACTACTGTGACTACTGCGATTACTGCGGACTACTGCGGACTACTGCGACTACTGCGGACTACGGCGATTACTGCGCCTACGGCGACTACTGCGACTACTGCGACTACTGCGGACTACTGCGAACTACTGCGACTACTGCGACTACGGCGACTACCTTGACTACTGCGACTACTGCGACTACTGCGGACTACGGCGACTAATGCGACTACTGCGACTACGGCGACTACGGCGACTACTGCGAATACTGCGACTACTGCGACAACTGCGACCTACTGCGAATACTGCGACTACTGCAACTACTGCGACTACTGCGGACTACTGCGTCCTACTGCGACTACTGCGACTACTGCGCCTACTGCGACTACTGCGAATACTGCGACTACTGCGACTTCTGCGACTACTGCGACTACTGCGACTAGTGCGACTACTGCGACTACTGCGACTACTTGCGTCTACGGCGACCTACTGCGACTACTGCGACTACTGCGACTACTGCGACTACTGCGACTACCTGCGACTAATGCGACTACTGCGACTACTGCTGCGACTACTGCGACTACTGCGACTACTGCGTCTACTGCAATTCTGCGACTACTGCGACTACAGCGACTACTGCGACTACTGCGACTACTGCTACTACTGCGACTACTGCGACTACTGCGACAACTGCGACTACTGCGACTACTGCGACTACTGCGACTACTGTGACTGCGATTACTGCGACTACTGCGACTACTGCGACTACAGCGACTACTGCGACTACGGCGATTACTGCGACTACGGCGGACTACTGCGACTACTGCGATTACTGCGACTACTGCGACTACTGCGACCTACTGCGACTACTGAGACTAACCGGCGACTACTGCGACTAACTGCGACTACTGCGACTACGGCGACTACTGCGAATACTGCGACTACTGGCGACTACTGCGACTACTGCGACTACTGCGACTACTGCGACTACTGAGGGACTACGGCGACTACCTTGACTACTGCGGACTACTGCGACTTCGGCGACTACTGCGACTACTGCGACTACTGCGACTACGGCGACTACTGCGAATACTGCGACTACTGCGACTACTGCGACTACTGCGACTACTGCGACTACTGCGACTACTGTGACAACTGCGACTACTGCGACTACTGCGACTACGGCGTTTACTGCGACTACGGCGACTACTGCGACTACTGCGAGTACGGCGACTACTGCGACAACGGCGACTACGGCGTTAACTGCGGACTACTGCGACTACTGCGACTACTGAGACTACGCGACTACGGCGACTACGGCGACTACTGCGACTACTGCGACTATTGCGAATACTGCGACTACTGCGACTACTGCGGACTACTGCAATTACTGCGACTACTGCGACTACTGCGACTACTGCGACTACTGCGACTATTGCGACTACTACTGCGACTACTGCGTATACTGCGACTACTGCGACTACGGCGACTACGGCGACTACTGCGGACTACTGCGACTACGGCCGACTACGGCGACTACTGCGACTACCTGACTACGGCGACTACTGCGACTACTGCGACTACTGCGACTACTGCGACTACTGCGACTACTGCGACTACTGCGACTACTGCGACTACTGCGACTACTGCGACTACGGCGACTACGGCGACTACTGCGACTACTGCGACTATTGCGGACTACTGCGACTACTGCGACCTACTGCGACTACTGCAATTACTGCGACTACTGCGACTCTTACTGCGACTACTGCGACTACTGCGACTATTGCGACTACTGCGACTACTGCGTATACTGCGACTACTGCGAACTACGGCGACTACGGCGACTACTGCGACTACTGCGACTACGGCGACTACGGCGACTACTGCGACTACTGACTACGGCGACTACTGCGACTACCTGCGACTACTGCGACTACCGCGACTACTGCGACTACTGCGACTACTGCGACTACAGCGACTACTGTGACTACTGCAACTACTGGTACTACTGCGGACTACTGCGACTACTGCGACTACTGCGACTACTGTGACTACTGCGATTACTGCGACCTACTGCGGACTACTGCGACTACTGCGACTACGGCGATTACTGCGCCTACGGCGACTACTGCGACTACTGCGACTACTTGCGACTACTGCGACTACTGCGACTACTGCGGACTACGGCCGACTACCTTGACTACTGCGACTACTTGCGACTACTGCGACTACGGCGACTAATGCGACTACTGCGACTACGGCGACTACGGCGACTACTGCGAATACTGCGGACCTACTGCGACAACTGCGACTACTGCGAATACTGCGACTACTGCAAATACTGCGACTACTGCGACTACTGCGTCTACTGCGACTACTGCGACTACTGCGCCTACTGCGACTACTGCGACTACTGCGACTACTGCGACTTCTGCGACTACTGCGACTACTGCGACTAGTGCGACTACTGCGACTACTGCGACTACTGCGTCTACGGCGACTACTGCGACTACTGCGGACTACTGCGACTACTGCGACTACTGCGACTACTGCGACTAATGCGACTACTGCGACTACTGCGACTACTGCGACTACTGCGACTACTGCGTCTACTGCAATTCTGCGACTACTGCGACTACTGCGACTACAGCGACTACTGCGACTACTGCGACTACTGCTACTACTGCGACTACTGCGACTACTGCGACAACTGCGGACTAGTTCGACTACTGCGACTACTGTTGACTACTGCGATTACTGCGACTACTGCGACTACTGCGACTACAGCGACTACTGCGACTACGGCGATTACTGCGACTACGGCGACTACTGCGACTACTGCGATTACTGCGACTACTGCGACTACTGCGACTACTGCGACTACTGAGACTACGGCGACTACCTTGACTACTGCGACTACTGCGACTACGGCGACTACTGCGACTACTGCGACTACTGCGACTACGGCGACTACTGGCGAATTACTGCGACTACTGCGACTTACTGCGACTACTGCGACTACTGCGGACTACTGCGACTACTGAGACTACGGCGGACTACTGCGACTACTGCGACTACTGCGACTTCGGCGACTACTGCGACTACTGCGACTACTGTGACTACGGCGACTACTGCGAATACTGCGACTACTGCGACTACTGCGACTACTGCGACTACTGCGTCTACTGCGACTACTGCGACTACTGTGACAACTGCGACTACTGCGTCTACTGCGACTACTGCGACTACGGCGTTTACTGCGACTACGGCGACTACTGCGACTACTGCGACTACGGCGACTACTGCGACTACGGCGACTACGGCGACTACTGCGACTACTGCGACTACTGCGACTACTGCGACTACTGCGACTACGGCGACTACGGCGGACTACTGCGACTACTGCGACTAACTGCGACTACTGCGACTACTGCGACTACTGCGACTACTGCGACTACTGCGACTACTGCGACTACTGCGACCTAGTGCGGACTACTGCGACTACTGCGACTACTGCGACTACTGCGACTACTGCGACTACTGCGACTATTGCGACTACTGCGACTACTGCGTATACTGCGACTACTGCGACTACGGCGACTAAGGTGACTACTGCGACTACTGCGACTACGGCGTCTACGGCGACTACTGCGACTACTGACTACGGCGGACTACTGGGACTACTGCGACTACTGCGACTACTGCGATTACTGCGACTACTGCGACTACTGCGACTACGGCGTTTACTGCGACTACGGCGACTACTGCGACTAAGGCGTCTACTGCGACTACGGCGACTACGGCGACTACTGCGACAACTGCGACTACTGCGACTACTGCGACTACTGCGACTACTGCGACTACTGCGACTACTGCGACTACTGCGACTACTGCGACTACTGCGACTACTGCGACTACTGCGACTACTGCGAACAACTGCGACTACTGCGAATACTGCGACTACTGCGACTACTGCGACTACTGCGACTACTGCGTCTACTGCGACTACCTGCGACTACTGCGCCTACTGCGACTACTGCGACTACTGCGACTACTGCGACTTCTGCGACTACTGCGACTACTGCGACTAGTGCGAATACTGCGACTACTGCGACTACTGCGTCTACGGCGACTACTTGCGACTACTGCGACTACTGCGACTACTGCGACTACTGCGACTACTGCGACTAATGCGACTACTGCGACTACTGCGACTACTGCGACTACTGCGGACTACTGCGTCTACTGCAATTCTGCGACTACTGCGACTACTGCGACTACAGCGACTACTGCGACTACTGCGACTACTGCTACTACTGCGACTACTGCGACTACTGCGACAACTGCGGACTATTGCGACTACTGCGACTACTGTGACTACTGCGATTACTGCGGACTACTGCGACTACTGCGACTACAGCGACTACTGCGACTACGGCGATTACTGCGACTACGGGCGACTACTGCGACTACTGCGATTACTGCGACTACTGCGACTACTGCGACTACTGAGACTACGGCGACTACCTTGGACTACTGCGACTACTGCGACTACGGCGACTAATGCGGACCTACTGCGACTTCGGCGACTACTGCGACTACTGCGGACCTACTGCGACTACGGCGGACTACTGCGAATACTGCGACTACTGCGACTACTGCGACTACTGCGACTACAGCGTCACTGCGACTACTGCGACTACTGTGACCAACTGCGACTACTGCGACTACTGCGACTACTGCGACTACTGCGACTACGGCGTTTACTGCGACTACGGCGACTACTGCGACTACTGCGACTACGGCGACTACTGCGACTACGGACTACGGGACTACGGCGACTACTGCGACTACTGCGACTACTGCGACTACTGCGACTACTGCGACTACTGCGACTAGTGCGACTACTGCGACTACTGCGACTACTGCGACTACTGCGACTACTGCGACTACTGCGACTACGGCGACCTACTGCGACTACTGCGACTTCTACGACTACTGCGACTACTACTGCGGACTACTGCGGACTACGGGCGACTACTCCGACTACTGCGACTACTGCGACTACTGCGATTACTGCGACTACTGCGACTACAACGACTACGGTAACTACTGCGACTACTTCGACTACTGCGACCACTGCGACTAATGCGACTAATTGCGACTACTGCGACTAGTGCGACTACTGCGACTAGTGCGACTACTGGGACTAGTGCGACTACTGCGACTAGTGCGACTACAGCGACAAGTGCGACTACTTCGACTAGAGCGACTACTGCGACTAGTGCGACTACTGCGGCTAGTGCGACTACTGCGACTACTGCGACTACTGCGACTACTGCGACTACTGCAACTACTGCGACTACTGCGACTACTGCGACTACTGGGACTACTGCGACTACTGCGACTACTAGCGACTACTGCGACTACTGCGACTACTGCGACTACTGCGACTACTGCGACTACTGCGACTAGTGCGACTACTGCGACTAGTGCGGACTACTGCGACTACAACGACTACTGCGACTACTGCGACTGCTGCGACTACTGCGACTAGTGCGACTACTGCGACTAGTGCAACTACTGCGACTTAAGCGACTACTGCCGACTAACTGCAACTACTGCGACTACTGCGACTACTGCGACTACTGCGACTACTGCGACTACTGCGACTACTGCGACTACTGCGACTACTGCGACTACTGCGACTACTGCGATTACTGCAAATTACTGCGACTACTGCGAACTACTGGGACTACTGCGACTACTGCGACTACTGCGACTACTGCGACTACTGCGACTACTGCGACTACTGCGACTACTGCGACTACTGCGACTAGTGCGACTACTGCGACTAGTGCGACTACTGCGGACTACTGCGACTACTGCGACTACTGGGGACTACTGCGACTACTGCGACTACTGCGACTACTGCGACTACTGCGACTACTGCGACTACTGCGACTACTGCGAATACTGCGACTACTGCGACTGCTGCAACTACTGCGACTACTGCGACTACTGCGACTATTGCGACTACTGCGACTACTGCGTTACTGCGACTAGTGCGACTACTGCGACTACTGCGACTACTGCGACTACTGCGACTAGTGCGACTATTGCGACTACTGCGACTACTGCGACTACTGCGGACTACTGCGACTAGTGCGCCTACTGCGACTACTGCGATTACTGCGACTACTTCGACTACTGCGACTACTGCGACTACTGCGACTACTGCGGCTACGGCGACTACTACGACTACGGCGACTACTGCGGACTACTGCGACTAATGCGACTACTGCGACTACTGCGACTACTGCGACTACGGCGACTACTGCGACTACTGCGACTACTGCGACTACTGCGACGACTTACTGCGACTACTGCAAATACTGCGACTACGGCGACTACTGCGACTACTGCGACAACTGCGACTACTGCGACTACTGCGACTACGGCGACTACTGCGACTACTGCGACTTCTGCGACCTACTGCGGACTACTGCGACTACTGCGACTACT
>JAZDUA010001219.1:0-144518 GCA_038098605.1 Gryllus longicercus | reverse complement strand
TACTAGCACCTCTTCTACATTCAGCGGCACGAGTGATGTGCAACATCTGAGGAAGAGCGAAGAGCCGAAGGGTCAAGGTCTCTCGCAGAAGTGAGTAGTTTAGGCAATTTTATATGAGGTGCGCTGGGAATGGGGGTACACTTTTGCCCAAAGCGATAACCATTATTTCCAAAGTAAAATATTACGATAATAATACTAATAATAGTAATGATGATAATACTGTTATTGATAATAATATTGCTAATACTAATAATAATAATAATAATAAATTAATATTATGCCCAACGTTACCCACTGTAAACATTGTTTCCACCTCGTTTTGATAGTATTTATTTGATTTGATTAATTGTTAAATCAATTCGTTAGTAAACATTATCCAATTTCTTTTCATGAATACAAAAAATAATCATTTTAAGATAAAAGTTTTAAGAAATGTTTGAAGTTTTAAGAGTTGCATATGAAAGAGTAGTGTTAGAAATTTAAAAAAATAATGTCTTCAATTTTTTCTGTTAGTAATAAAATTAATTTTAATAGATATAACTGGATGAAACAAAAGTTTCTTCAAAAATGCCTTTTAATTTCTAGGAACAGCTTAAGTAAATATCGAAATATTGAATGAAAACGGAAAATTTGAAGAGGCAATCATACTATCAAACATAGATAATATCAAAACAGATCTTATCAAAACAAACATTATTCTTAAAATGAGAAGAACGACAAAAATGACAAGTATTAATTATATTATAGACATGTTGTTTCAAACGGTCATTACACATAATTTTTAAAACAGACTAGACCCGGCTGCAGAGTGCATCTCAGAAGAGAGCGCCAGCGCAGCAAAGAAGAGGAAATATCCCCGGGCCGCGAAATCTCTCAGAGAGGCCAATCGCGAATCTAGTCACGCGCCGCGCCTCGTCCCGGCCCGCCGTGCCACGCCACGCGGCGGCACGCGCACCGGGCTGCGCGCGCGGCGGGGCAGCCATGCGTCTCCGCAATTACCGCATCCGTCTGCGATTCGCTGCCGCGCGCGCCTTCATAAATAACCGCTAATGCTGCGGAGCGGCCCGCGCGCCTCACCTCCCCTCCCTTCCCCGCTCTCGCCTCGCTGTCGGCTCTTCCGACTCCACGCCCTGCCCACGCCTTTGCTCGCGCCACGCTTACACCTTCGCCCACGCCAACTCTTCGCCCGTCCATCGTCTACACCTTCTCCCGCGCCACGGTCACGCCTTTGCCATCACCAGCACCACCCCCACGGCAGCACCACGTCTTCGCCATCACCAACCTCCCGCCCATGGTAGCATCACGCCCACGGCAGCACCACGCCCACGGCAGCATCACGCCCACGGCAGCACCACGCCCACGGCAGCACCACGCCCACGTCCACGGCAGCACCACGCCCACGTCCACGGCAGCACCACGCCCACGCCTTCACTAGCGCCACGCTCACGCCTTCACTAGCGCCACGCCCACGCCTTCACTAGCGCCACGCCCACGCCTTCACTAGCGCCACGCCCACGCCTTCACTAGCGCCGCGCCGACGCCTTCAGTAGCGCCACGCCCACGCCTTCACTAGCGCCACGCCCACGCCTTCACTAGCGCCACGCCCACGCCTTCACTAGCGCCACGCCCACGCCTTCACTAGCGCCACGCCCACGCCTTCACTAGCGCCACGCCCACGCCTTCACTAGCGCCACGCCCACGCCTTCACTAGCGCCACGCCCACGCCTTCACTAGCGCCACGCCCACGCCTTCACTAGCGCCACGCCCACGCCTTCACTAGCGCCGCGCCCACGCCTTCACTAGCGCCACGCCCACGCCTTCACTAGCGCCACGCCCACGCCTTCACTAGCGCCACGCCCACGCCTTCACTAGCGCCACGCCCACGCCTTCACTAGCGCCACGCCCACGCCTTCACTAGCGCCACGCCCACGCCTTCACTAGCGCCACGCCTACGCCTTCACTAGCGCCACGCCCCCGCCTTCACTAGCGCCACGCCCACGCCTTCACTAGCACCACGCCTTCGCCAACTCTTTTCCCGTCCCTCGTCTGCACCTTCTTCTGCGCCACGCTCACGCCTTTGCCATCACTAGTACCACACCAACGGCAGCACCACCCTCACGCCTTCAGTAGCACCACGACCACGCCTTCGCCTGCACCACGCCCACGTATTTGCCAGTACCATGTCCACGCCTTCGCCTGTCCCCTAACGACGTTTTCGTCCACATCTTTGCCCGCGACACGCCTACGCCTTCGCCACGCTCGTGCATTCACTCACGCCTTCGTGCCCCCATGCCGCTGCCTTTGCTCACGCCACGCCCATACAATCGTCCGCATTGCGTGTCGCCTCTACACCTTTCCCACGCCACTCCTACGTCTTTGCCAGCCCACGTCTACGCCTTCCTCTCCGCCATGTTTATGTCTTTGCCCGCACCACGCCACGCCTACATATTTACCAGCACCACGGCGTCACCTTCGCCAGAACCAGGCCTAATCCTTTACCTGTGCCAAGCCCATGCCTTTGCTAGCTTTATACTTACATCTACTCCCGTGTGTTGCCTACGTCCATGCTTGCGCTTCAACTAACTCGCCATCTCATTCTACTCTGTAGCTGTCTCCACTTCCAATACCATCTAATTATCACCTCCGTCACCCCTGATGCTGATTCTACCTGACGTCTCTTAGACGCGTGTGACAACCTACGCATCTCACAAGATCTCGCTTCGAAATAACACTCCACTCTGTATTCATCCAAGTCGTATTTCAACTTTTCACTCATCTATTATCTTTTTTATATATTTTCTCTCCCATTTTTCTATTACAATCCCTTTATCTGGCCATCTTGTTTTTAATGTCCTTTATTACTTTTACATTCCCATCTATCACCACAAGTTTCTCTCCCTTCCAAGTTCTCTTTCATGTATCTTTCGTCCCCGATCAGTTCACTCATCTCACCACCTTTGGCCCCCCCCCCGGTGCTCTTTATTCGCCCTATCACCTTCGTCATTTCATTTCACCGCATCTGTCACCTGCCCTTCCCTAACTCCTCTCGCGTTTCCCGCCCCAATGTCTCACCGTCCTCCTTTCGCATCC
Organism: Gryllus longicercus; assembly: GCA_038098605.1. Classification (NCBI taxonomy): domain Eukaryota; kingdom Metazoa; phylum Arthropoda; class Insecta; order Orthoptera; family Gryllidae; genus Gryllus; species Gryllus longicercus. The sequence continues at coordinate 141,428 of JAZDUA010001219.1, read as the reverse complement.
CGCCCTCCTTCCTTGCGTTCCTAAAGTACGTACTTCCCCGGAGAGCTTAATCCATTATCACTCGCGCATAAATCGCTCGGAATCCCAAGCCTCAGCCGTCCCCCCTCCCCATCCCCCCACCACCACCCTCCCCCCTCCCACCTCACCTCACCCGTCGTGTTCCTTCCGCGTCCAATGGCGCAGACACACTCTGACGTTCACCTCGCGCGAACTCCGCAGATAAAGACGATTTACCTCCCACTTTTCGCACTTTCGCGATGAATCGGAGAATTAAACAAGAGAGACACGGTTTGTACCAATCTTTCCGGGTGATATTTCACACTTTATGGCTCTTACTTAAGTGACACTAGCCTCTCTGGTGGAATACGACCGTTATAAACTTATATTGTCCTTCCAATTTAATGGTTTTTGGAGATATGTCGAAAGTTTCACTCGTAAACAAGAATTGTATTATAATTTCGTCGCTGCAAAATACAAAACAGTTAAATGTTTCATTTCCCTCTGTTTGCAATGCACGTTTTTATTTGGTTCTTTAAATGAAATTGAGACAGATTGTAAACATTCACAAAAAAAGTTGAATTCTTTTTGTGAAGAGAGAAGCATTCTACAGCTTCACGTTTGGGCTAAAGGTTTGGAACGTGCTCTTTAAAACATTCAGAAATGCTCGTTGAAATATGTTCAGGATGCCGTCTACATACTTATCAGCTCAGAGGATCAAACGATTTGAATAAGGTCAGACAAAACATGTAAAGAAATTCGCGACGTCAAAAGAGTTATGGGCTTAAGGAAGACATATTTTCAAGTTTAATAGATATTGCTTATACAAGGATGAAATATAAAAACGAAAAACTATATTACCAAAATACTTTACAGCTCTAACTTTCTATTTCTCGCATTCTTGTCTCCCTCATTTCTGAAGGCAATACTATGAAGCCAACTTGATTTCTCATATACTTACTATATACTAAACTTTCGAACATCTCGTACACCTGTCAAGTGTGCAGAAAATCGAAAGAGACATCGCTAGTGTCACAGTATACTTTTCTTATTTTGTTCGACACTTTAAATCGACAGTTCATCTTCACTATTTTAATTCTATTTATGTTAGGCGTATATTATATTTAAATTGTAAGTGCAAACATCTGACAATCTGATGAGAATAGAATTCGATTTTCGTACCGTTACCTACTATGAAAAACAAACTACCTGTAAACATGTTTTACCAGATAACAACTATCCAATTTGGAAATTTTCGTGATGAATGAAAATACAATTTACAAACTATCATATTCCCTTTCAGTTACTTACTGAACACCATAAAGTTCCGAAGTTAGTTATTCTTTCCAAATCGTCGATTATCCGTTTCACAAGTTGTATTACATTTTTGGCCCTTTTACTGAAAAAAAATTGATCATTTTGGACAAATAAGAAAAATATACATTTATTTTTAAAATCCTATTTTTGTTTCATTCTACCTCATTGGCATACGGTTGTGTTACCAAGATGTTTGAATTTCTTTAGTGAATTGAAAACAATTTATATTCAAATCTAAGGCACGAGTGCGTTGTGATTAGGCATGTCAATTCTGTAAAAAAATGTTACATCGATATAACAAAATAATATAATGGCATAACACGAATGAAGGTAATTGCCAATATTAATATTTCAATCTGTTTATCCTTCATTGAGAATAATACCCAATATCTTAGTAAAAGAACATAGATTCACACATTAATATGTATAATAAAGTCAAAGAATGATATTGTCTTGGATTTGAGCGATTTATTGATTCTTAGGCATACATTAATAAATTTACTGATGAATGTATTGATTCTTCGGCGTGAATAACAAGTTAAATTCAATGATTTGCTATTAATTCAACATAGCAAGATTCTAGATAAATATCTATTATTTTATTAAGTAGTCTGCCCTAGAGCATTATTCAGCCTACTCGCCTTAGAAATATTTAGAATTCTGAATTTATAGCTAACTATAAGACCTATGCTAATCGGTGTTAGCAGATTGCTTTGACCCCCCGAATACGAGAAGCGCTGAAGCCTGCTTCCTGAAAAATGGACACTTGGAATTGAAATTAATGAATAGCCTCATTTATTATAATAATTTGATATGAGAATAAAACTTTACTATACACAAAAAATATAAATAATTAAATTTAATATCGTTAATGTTTATTAATTTTACTCGTACAATATCCTGACATAACTTTTCAATGTGAATATATCGATACACTGAATGATATACTTAAAAAAAAATAATGTTGCCATCCCGAATGATAACGGGATGCAACTGCAACATGCGCCACCCTCACGGGTGTGGGGTGGGGGATGAGCGTAGGAGGTAACGGGGGAGGGGGGTGATCGCGGTGGCTCTGCTTATTGTGCGCATGCGCCGCATTGTGCCGTGTGTACTCGCGGGATGAGCGTCTGATAGGGGGATGTAGAGCGGAGCAGGCGCCTAATCTGAGCAGATGCGCCTACTGTCTCCGCCTCGGCGGGAGGCGGGGCGGCGTTCTCACACTCAGAGACCGCGATCGAGAACTTCATCCCCCCCCCAGAAAACTATCAAAGCGTGGCGGTTCTATTGATATCGATATCGATGATATCGATCTATTTAAGAGCGCTGATAACAAAATAGATTACCTTGCTCGGGTAGGAATCGAACTCGAGTGAGCAGTATATCTCCGAGAACAAATATCAATTCATCACTTGAACATGTTTGACTGATATATTAATTAATTGATTGACTGATTGACCAATTTTACGGGCACATCAACTGGTGTGGTTAAAAGTCCAGAAAGTATTTGATGTTTTGTACGTCAGGAGACTGCGCAGCTAACCCTGGATGACGCGTTCCGGCTATGACCTACCCGTTGGCTTGCACAGCTCACCGCCTCACCGACTAAGTTCCCAACTGGTTTCCTGACATGTGTGGTAGTGGAGTGTTGTAGTGCAAATGTATACTAATGTATGTAAGTAATGTGTGTAAGTCAGGGGTGAGAATAGGACAAGAAATAGGAAGAAAAGATCGCGCGTGGTCCGAGGTGCGTTTGTTATGGCACTGCTCCGACATTCGTTTGATATTTATTGGAGGAACAACGGAAATTACTCATTACAGCGGCCGACCCTAGACTTCTCCTCCACACAGAGGCTGAAATCTATTCCAACAACTAATCAGTGGTACCTCTTATGAAAAGTACCAATTTGACAGTTGCATATATCTAGGGTCAAGTAATATTTTCCCCTTTAATAAAATAACATCCAACTGTTAGTTGCATAGCTCACGGATAATTAACATTCCAACGGTGAAATGTAATAACGATATATAGAGAAGAAAATTCATATCTTCTTCGTCATTACTCTATTTCTCGAACATTTATTTTGAATTTCTTTAAAAAAACTCTGATAACAATAAAGAAAACTAAAGAAGTTAGCAGTGACAATGAGATGAGACGAGGATAAAAAGGAAAGAAAATGGAAATTAATTAAAAAGTGGCGAATTATTTTGCATAATTCGAATGCAAATGAATCGTTTATTTCAGAAAGTAGTCCAGCATTAAAAAGTTCACCAATTTCAGTGAATCGAAAAAAATCTTCCATTATTCTCAGACTTTTTTTTCGAGGTACAAAAAAATTCAATATTTTTATTATTTAAGAAGAAATACAGAAATTAAAACATTTATTTACAAAAATATTCCATTATTAACTCGCTTTATGGTGCTTGGTGCTTGACTGTTTTCGGAAATAAACGATTCAATTTTTACGGTTTTGTTTAGGAATTTTCGTTACATCCTGTATCGGCAGCCTCACATTTACGTCCAAAGGAAGGATGAAGGCCCCCATTCCGTTGGTGAGGGGCGCTGTAATGTCCCAAGTGACTGCGGGGTCATCGGCATTGGATCCCGTCAAGGGCCTTGTGTCTCCAGGCCCCTGCAGAGGACGCTAACGGTTATGACTGTTCCGACGCCGCTTCTAATGAAGGCCTCTGCGAGGCACTTAGCCCGCAAGAAAGTCCTTATTACTTGGTTTAATGTAATCCAATAATTCGTCCAAGTTTGTCGTGAATTAATCGTGTTTGTGAAAGAAATATCTTAAAATGTGTAGGAGCTGGAAGCTCTTGTACATCATATAACACAACAGATTGCGATTTTTAAATCCGAAACAAAATGTTGTAGAAAGTCCAATGAAGGTTCATTCTTGGAACTAATGATATTATTCTGTTAGTCATAGAACGTCCAGGATTTTCTATGTAACCGCTAAGTATTACATAAAGTTTGAAAACCCCAAAACGTTCTTAGCACACAGTATTTAATTATATTACTAAATGGCATCTTTAACTTTTCTTGTACCTCTCTAAAACTTCTGAAAGATTCCCTGCTACCAAACAAAATGTTTGTATTAATAGATGTATTAATAAGTGTAAAATAATAACTATTGCAGGGGACAATTACAACAACATTGAGTTCACATCTGGTTATAAACTGATGTGTCCTCAAATATTTTTTTTAAACTTCGGACACATCGGTTTTCTGAATCTTCCCATCCAGGTATCGCCGCCAGTGACGGACCGACCCAGCCGAATGTGTCTTGAGATCTAAGTGCCATGACTGTCTATAGATCTGATCTTCAGAGTAGTCAACCGTCATGTGTGGTAGTGCAATATATGAAAATGTAAGGAAAGATCGCACGCGGTCCCCTGGCTTGTTTGTTAATGTACTACTGCGGAATTCACGCCGTATTGATCGTAGAAACGAATTGATCGGCAAACTTCCTTTCAGAGCAGACGGCTGGAAAATTGTTTTTTCCAGTGGAATTTGGCCATAATCGCCACCATCGAATCAAAATGTAGGAACATACCGTAAATGTTACGGCAGAAGAAACGGTGCTGCCGCTAACTTGTCGTAGCAGATAAAACTCTTTTAATTTGTCATAGATATGAAAAACGAGGTGATGGAGCATGTCAAAACGTCATCGTCAAAACTGTCAGCTACGATCTCGTCATTCCATGGCGGCGATGCTTGAATTTGTGAACAATTACCACTCTAAGTCCAAGCGCCTACTGCACCGGTTCCCCAATCAAGGGGCGGCGCAATTGCAGGGCCAGGCACCTGCGCGCCGAGGACCCAAAGGGGGCGGGGGGGAGGGGGAGAGCTCGTCGGCGTCGGGCGAGCGCCCCGGAGCTGTCCCCTCCGTCGCCGACGCCGGCGTTGCGGCGGCGGAGGCAGAGGGGCGTCAGCTGCCGCCACCGCCGCCGCTGCCTCCGCCTCCGCTACCACCGCCCTGAGTTACGCGCAGGTGCGCGGGCTGTCAAGGGCAGCCGTCGACGTCCGCCACCGGGCCTCCCCTCTTTGCCCCACCCACCCTCCCCTCACGGCCTCTCGCACCGAGCCCCCGTCGTCGCTCGCGCGCACGACCGCAAGCCCTCCTCTCCTCGGCCGGGCAATGCCCCCAAATGCCTGTCGTGACGCGGGGTTGCACCTCCATGGTACCGGATGTGGCTTCGGGGAGCTCCCGTCATTGCCAGACGCCCCCACAATCGCGCCTTTTAACAACGCGTTGGGCGACAATTTACCGCAGGACTCCAGAGGATAAACAGTATTTTGGTCCCAATTTGAAAATACGGTTTCTGGTCAGTTTTAGCAACTTTTCTAGTGTCTAATTTGCTTCTGTTCGTATTCATGTTGTCAATACTGTCCTTTCCAACCCGCCCTATTAAAGTGTTACAACAAACTACTCTAACGCGTAAATGAAGTATTGATTTTTATTACCAATCTCATCTATGTTTCTCTTAGACGTATCCGTAAATAAACATTTTATAGCGAGAGAAAACCGTTAATGAAGTATTGATTCTTTAAAATCAAATCTCATAGACCGTTTGATCTGACATATTGTCGTAAAAAAACATGTCGTAATGTGAGAGATTTAACTGACATTCTACAAACTCCACTCATTCATTTACTTGACTACTCACGGTTGCACTGGGTTTCTTTGTAGACTTGATGCTCTCACAAAAAAACATTAAAAAACAAGGGAATAATACTTTTTTACTAAGTCGCAAATGGCATGTGATGTCTCTACACCTCTTTTCACTCAATGCGTAAACACATATAACCAATATGCGCAGTTGGAAAAGTACTGGGCAATATCAGACACGCAATTACTCCGTATTAATGAGTCCATTTGCAGCAATGTTGTAATCTGTTATATGCACCATTATTGCCGTTTAATTTACGAAGTTTAATTGTTTATGCCTACTTCTTGCTGCGTATTTTATTAAAGAGTGTACAAATGTCTACTGGACGATCACATAAATCAGGTTAGTTTTTTGTAAAGGCGGTTTATTGGAACTTAATAGGCGTAAACAGGAGTAAATGTAAATAAATCATTTAGTTCACTCGTGTTTGATTGTTTGTCATGTAATAACATAATATTAATTGTGATTTGGTTTTCCATCACTGATTAAACAAGATGTAACTGTATATCAACCGACGGTATAGAAGGGTAGTAACTAAATACATTTCAGGGACAACATAATGAAATGTTTGTTGATGAATAGTATTGGTATTTGTATTTCAAGCATCGAGCAATCACATGGGGGTTGCAAAAGCTACATTTCAAGAGAAAATGCACGCTGTACTAAAGACCATAAATAATGGAAACATTATTACAGATATCACACGTATTACATATGCCATCGAGTCGATTAGAGAAACAAGAGAGTGTCACATGGCCAAATATACTTTTGAAAAGGAATGTTTTACTCTTAAAATTGCAGTAAGAGTTTGGCACCATCAAAAATATTTCTGAGAGAATACTGAAAAAGCAGATTGCCTTTACATTAATGTAACTACATTAAGGGTTTAAAAGTTAATTTAATAAATACCTCGCGTTAGTCTTCAATACAATTCTCGGATAAAATTATTTCGATTATTAGTATTTTTCATGAGTTTGTTAATTTTAACACAGACCTGTCAAAAAAGTATAGGAAATAAACGTAAGTGGACAAATACGAACTGTGCTTCATTTCAATGAACTTCTCTATCAAAGCATTTTTTGACAGAATGCACCTCTTTTCCATTTTGAAGCACGTTCTCTTCAACCTTCACAAAACAATCAAGAACTCTATTCCCTCAGTACCTTCAAACTACATTCATCGTAAAGTTTAGTTCTTTTACAGGCTCTCTCAATGGATTACCTCCATAAAATCTTACAGCAAATAACCTCCGATATTTGCCTTTATTACATCACTGCTGCAGCGTCAGACCCGACCGGTCTCTCTGTACGCCAGAGCCAAACTAGTCGCAAGAAAAAGTTATCTGGCAAGCAGATCTCGGGCAGCGCCGTCCGTCCCCCGCCCGCCTGCCCGCATGTCTGCAATCCACGCCGCCTCCCTCGCTCGCCCGCGCCCCGTCCATTTCGGCGTCCGCCCGCGCGCCGGCACCCGCCGTAAACATGACACAGCACTCATAGTAATTGTGGCAACCGGCGCGACCCGCGGAGCCTCCCATGCGGACGACACGCGAAGTTCGCCGACGCGCGCGCGCTCTCGCGGCCGAAACGCCGCATCGCGCCGCGTTGCGCCGCGGTGCACCGCGCCGGCTAGACGAGAAAGCTTAATAGCCTCGAGTTCTGCCCGCCAAGCGCCTTCATTTCCCTTTCTGCGTGGGGACGTTGCGGCGATGATAAAGGTGGTGGTGATGGTGTCGGTGGTGCGGGAGGGGGGAGCGATGGTGAGGTGGTGGAGGTGGCGTTGACGACGCCAGTGAGGAACGAGTGAAGGAGGTAGCTGCGGTGGTGAAAGCGGCAGCGAAGGAAGTGACAGAGGACGAAGTGGAAGGAAATGGAGGTTCCGCGGCGGTTGAGATAACAGCAGTGGAGATAAAGGTTGTGGAGAAAGTGGCGGTAATGGTGGTGGAAATAGTGGAGTTGCCAGAGGAAGAAATGGCATTGGAGGGTGAGGAAATGATAGATGTGGAGATGGAGGAAAATGTGGAAGAATTTCGACATTTTCGACAGAGCATTTGGCGAAGAGGCGCTGGAAAAAAATGTGGAATCGACGAAGGAGGAAGTGTCGATAGAAGAAGAGGCGATGGAGGAAAAAGTGATAGAGAAAGTGGCGATGGAAGGGCGACAGAATAAAGAGATGTAGCATAAAGGTCAGTGTAGGAAGTAGCGGTGGATGAAATGGTGGAGAAGGTAGCGGCGGTGGAGGAGCGGGATGACGGAAGAGTAGGAGTGTAGAGGAGTGGACGGGGAAAAGTGGAAGAGTGTTAAGGACTGCGGGGCGGTGGAATGTAGGGATGGCGGGATAGCTGGAAGGGCAGTCGGACGGAAGAATGACGGGATGGCTGCAGAGAGAGGATGGCGGATTGGGCAGAGGAACGGGGATGCTGAAGGCTGCCGAAGTGCGTGGGTAGTGACAGGTTTTCACCGCTCTGGAGCCCTTGGTGGCGTGTATCTCTATTCTCTTATTTTCCTATTTTTACTGCTTCGGTCCATCATCATCGCGACGAGAGACAACATTAATTTTATAAACAAAAGGCCGACGCGACGCATGACCGGTTTATCTACTGTCCTCCCTGGGGGAGACGAGGAAACCCATCCTGGGGAGCAAAAGGCATTCACCAACACATGCTCTTACAGTTTACGTGCACTAAGCACACCAGAAGCCAAGAATAGGCTCGACATTACGAAAATAGAATTGTTTAAGCAAATTAAGAAAACTTAACCAATTGAAACGCCTCAGAAATATCGCAGGTTGGAAGATTTCGGAGAAACAAACTAATACTCGATATTCACAGAATCACACATGAGTTTCTATCGAGTTTTAATTAATCAGAGAGAGAATAGCGAGTCTATATTAATTTTGGGTAATAAGGTAGGTTCCAAACCGACAAGTGCAGTCGATTAGTTGAATGAGACTAGAATAACTCTAACGAAAATACCCAGTCCGATGAAGGATATGACGACAATAATTAGAGGAGTAATGGTAACAAATAAGATGACAGTTTTGAAAACCACTGGGATGGTGACAGTATCTCTACGAAAAAGGCCTGATTAGTGTTGATTATGACGTCTCATTCCACAACTATTTATGATGGCAGAGATGAAGTTGATAAAGCGGAAATTAGAGACATGGAGACCACAATATTACTAATGTACGACGAGCTTAATGTTCATAAGATAAGAGAAAAAGAATGACCACAGAACTGCCCACTATATCTGTGATAAGAACAATACAAGAATTAAGAAGAAAACGGTCCAGAATAACTAAAACGACGACGAAAATGCCATCGAGAAAGTGTCCCTTCTGAAGGGCACAATAGTTCGCCGTCGTCCGCGGAGAGGGCAGGGTGTGCGAACGGCAGTTCCGCTGCGGAGGGCGGACCGAGGGCCGGGTCGTGGGGGGGGGGGGGCGACCAGGAGAGGTGGGCAAGGGGGGGGGGGGCTGGCCAGGCGCCAGGCCGGGCGCACCGCCGCGCCCCGGGGCCGAGTGTGAGGGGAGGGGAGGGGAGAGAAGTGGCGACGATTGCGACGTAGGCGAAGGCGCCTCCGGGGCGGGGGCGGGGGCGGGGGGAGCGAGGCGCAGCGCTGCGTGAAGGACGCGGACGAAGCTGGCGGAGGCGACGCGGGGCCCTTGGCTCCACGCCCAGTCGCCGCCTCCAGAAACGCCGGGAGCTGCAGCTCAAAGAGCCACTGTCTGCTCTGACGCGCTGATCGCCCGGAACGACTTTCCACGAGAATTCTTTTTTTTTTCGCATTCACTCACGCTTCACGTATTTCAGGCCTTTTTTGTCAATATCTCTTACTTCTGTACGGTTGGAAATTTATAAATCTTAAAGATATCATTCGCATATTGCTAAAGTGATTTTTTTTTAAAAAGTTTGAGCAAGTAAAGGCACAGATTATATCCAAGTAGAAGACCACAAATAGTTAACATCACAGAGTGAGCCTTAGCTTCAAATTTTTATTTTTCAGAACTATAAAAGTGGTAGGCTGTCATGTCAACATTTGACAGCATATCAAGCTTACTATTGTAAACTTATTTGCAATTATCTCTACAAAAATCACGCCTACTACACACTGGAAACTCTATTTACCTTATTTATGCTCCTAATATTTCAATAAAAAAGGCAAAAATGAACACACACCTAAACCCTCTTAAAGACTTAAACTAGTGCGTTAGGGACAGCTTTCCCATTCCCTTTCCGAATGCCCCAGTTATCCTTGTTAGCCTCATTTTCCCTAAAACTCTTCCTCCTGCTCCAGATCATCAGGCACCCCTACGTTCGTGCTCAGTTCCCCGGAAAACCACCGCTTCCCCACCCCTCCCCTGCCTCTCCCCCTTGCGCAGCGCTCAAAACGCTGCCCGTCAACCCGCTGACGTCCCCCCCCCACCACCCCCACTCCCCTGTGTTTACGGGGGCGTCTCTATTTTCCACGTTTCTGTTATGTCACTCCCTATTGAATTGTCTCCCCCGTCGACCGAATTTATTGCGTGTCGTACATGTATTTTATCAGAATATTGTAAAAAAAAATTTAAACGACGACCCCCGCCATCAAAGAGGTGAAATTTATAGAAGGGCAGGGAGAAACGAAATTTATTAAAATCCATAATTCCGTGCTACGGGCGTGCAGCTTCATGGCGGCGGGGTGGCGGAGCGCTGGCAATAAAGCAGCCTCGACAAAAGACTGGCGAAGAGCGGTACTCCCTCTCCCGCTCGCAGACTGTGTAGCAGGAGACACGCACTCCGTTCACAGACGCAGAAAGAGTTTTTCAAGTACAGCAAAAAAACTTCTCATTCAAGTTGGAATATTCAAATTAGCAACACTTTCAGAATGTTGGAGATACTTTAAAAAGGGCATGCACGTAGTTTTTAAATTTCGTGAATTTCTTGTGAACTTTTAAAAAATTGTTTTTTCTCAATCTGAACCTCATTTTTCTCAATATGAACTTCATAGATTTTACCAGGCATTTCTTTTTTTAGAAATAAATAGAAACATATGAGAGATACACACTTTTAATTTTTCGTAAATGCGTAATAAAAGTACATTTTAAATTTAGTTTAGGGTGAAGAAGAGATAGAAGCAAAATATAAAAGATTTAATAAGAAATAGAAAAAAAAAATACATTTGATATGCTGACGAGAAAACTTAAAGATACACTATATGAGAGATTTACAAATTCTATTTTGATATAAAACGATTTGAATAAACGACGAATGTATCTTTTTTAAGCGTCGTAAAAATATTCAATTGCTCCTGTCACACCAATTTTTTTTCTGGCTTTGATGATAAACTGGAAATAATATTCAAAAAGAAAATCTCACAAAATTTTCATCATGTAAACATACATAATACATTTACATAGCAACACTTACCCACGTACACAAACTAAATAAACACTTTGTACATTTTATTTCATTTTATTTACAGACAAAACATTCTAAAAACTCAGAAAATCATCATTAAAAAGTAATTTCTTCGCTTCTGTTGTCATTGTGGATCCTGAAGTGAAAGACGATGTCCGATGAATTTAAAGACGAACAAAAACAAATATTGTGGGTGTGGATGGAACGATATCAGGCATGGTGAGTGAGTTCAGAATTACATTACCTGGTAGATATATAATGGCATATACTCGCTGCTGCGTGTGAAGGTGTACGGGGAGAGTGTGAACGTGAACGTTTAATAGAGAATTAGATCCATGTTGTTGTTGTTTTTTGTGATAGTCGTTAGGGATCTTTTTTATATTCACGAGTAATCAAATGAATTTAAGTTAATTCGGAAGAGAGATAATTGATTACAAGCGCAAGAACTAATTTCATCATTAGGTTCAGAAGTGTTGTGAATTTTGTATCTAGGAAGGTCGCATATTTCTCTCCTGCTGTAAATGTAAATGTGTGTGTGTGTGAAAGGGAAGGGGAGAGAAGTAAGGAAGATGAAGGAAAAATTGGGAGCGTTCCGTGGCCTATTTTGCAATGTACTGTTTCGGCAATTCTTCGTTTTCGTCCTTTCAGGGATTAGACCAGAAAGCCTGTTACGACTTCACTCCAACGTTGCCTTGGTCGACCAAGGCAATTCTCTGTTATAAATCTGAGAAACCTCGGAAACCTACATACCGATCTGCCAGATTTTCCATCCAGTCTACCCTAGAAGTCTTGAAAATCCGGTTCCGCGGGATCTCAAAACCTAAAACCACCCGGTCAACGATTCTACGCAGACAACAGTGTTGGCATCGAGCTATCGCAACCGGTTCATTTAGAAGAATTAACGAGCCTTTGAAATTATTCAGAAGCACTGAGGCTTCCAGAGGCTTCGCGAAGCGCTGGGAGTTCCAGGAGACGCAGCAGTGGTAGTGCGGGTGCTGAGGGGAGAGCGAGGGGCGAAAGAAAGCACAAACGGCACGCGAGCTCGAGCGCACACGCCGCGCCAAACGGATGGCGGGCTTAGCGACGACAAGTGGACGTCTTTCCACCGGTGCCCGGGTGCCATCCCCGGCAGCTCCTGGGGAAGAGAGAGGGGTGCGGCTGGAAGGAGCTGCATGTAGGAGAGAGGTGGCGTCATGTGAAGTGGGACGGAACGGGACCGGTTAGAAGGGATAGGGCAGCGTGGTGGGAGAGGTGACTTGGAGGTAGGAAGCGCCGACCGAGACGAGACGGGTTGAGACGTGGAAAGGGCGGGATGGGAGCAGGCAGGTCAAGGTAGGAACAGGCAGCCGGAGTAAGACGAAGTGGTGAGGGGTGGAACAGGATGGGTTGAAGTAGGACGAGCTGTGACGGAGTTGGACAGCGTTGGACGGGGTTGGACGAGGTAGGACGGGATAGGACGGGGTTGGACGAGGTAGAACGGGATAGGACGGGGTTGGACGGGGTGGAACGGGGTAGAACGGGGTGGAAGGGAGTGGGACAGGGTGGGACGGTGGGGCGAGGTGGGACAGCGTGTGATTTGGTTGGATGAGGATGGCATAAGGTGGGACGGCGTGGAACGAGGTGGGTCGGGGTGGGACGAGGTGGATAGCGGTGGGACGGGTGCGACGAGGTGGGATAAGGTGGGACGGGTGCGACGAGGTGGGATAAGGTTGGACGGGTGCGACGAGGTGGGATAAGGTGGGACGGGTGCGACGAGGTGGGATAAAGTGGGACGGGTGCGACGAGGTGGGATAAGGTGGGTTGGGGTGGGACTGATGGGCCGGGGAGGGTCGGGGTGAGACAGGTTGGGATAGAGTGGACGGGGTGGGACGTGGTGCGACATGATGCGATAGTGTGCAACGGGATGAATCGAAATGGTACAGGTGGAGGGGAACGGGAAGAATAACGTAAGATGCACGAAACGGAGGAGGAGGAGGAGGAGGGAGGGCTGAGGCGTTTTCACAAGCAAGACGGAGAAGGGAGAGTTGGGGCGGTGCTAGGCGAAATGGTCAGGGACAGTCGAGCCGGGGATAGTCATGAAAAGGCGGGGTGAAGCAAATGGGGCCAGGCGAGTTCGGGTGTGACGTCAGGGCTGGTGGGTAAGACAGAATAAGGCGAGACGGCAGGGAGACATTGGCAGCGGCAGAGCCAGGAGGGTGAAGCGTGGTGGAGCGGGTGAAGAGGTCGCCCGCGATGCGGGGGCGGCCGGGCCACTGCAGCACGGGCGGGGTGGCTGGGAAGGGAAGGGGAGGGGAGGAAAGCGAGCCTCTACCGGGTGACGCGGGCCGCTCTCTCCGTCTTGCTTCGCGGTGCTTGCGCCGCAGGACGGAGATGTCGGTGCCAGCGCTGATCCTCGCGTCGAGCCCGCGATAGGGGATCGCTGCCAACGGCGGCGGCGCGCGCTTCCGCATGAGCCCTCGCGCCAGAGCGCTTTGCAGCGCGGTGGAAGAAGCGCTGCGGGCGGCTCTGGGAAAATACACTGGTGAAATGTTCATGGGTAGATCTTGACACGTGATCAATATATACTTTCAACTTTACAATCAAATACTTCTATGGAAAGCAATTTAAATCGTGCCAAACAGAATTATAAAGAAATAAATGTTATTTACCTACACTAAAATTAATACATGAAACATTTTATTAACACCACATTAAAAGCAAAACAATATGTTTGTGACAGTGACCTCAATAAAAAGTTATCTAAACTCACGAGTTATGCTGTTTTCAGAAATTACGAAGCCAAAGAATATTAAATTTGTGCTTATTTACTGACACGACGATGTAAATAACTAGAAACACCAAGAAGATCAATATAGAAAGAAGTATTAAAATTGCATTTTGTTTGATGGATAATCCGGGAAGAACACCCTCGTTTGAATGACGTACCGAGGTAATACGAAAGCGACTTTAAGAAGACACGATACCCACGACACACGCAGGAGGAATGGAACGCGAGCGGAACGAAGGAACGCAAGGTTTAAGGTTAGGGAATGAGAAACTGCAAGGATAGAGACACGTAGGAGACAAGGGATAATATGAAGACCAAGGGGGAAAAAACGGGACTGTGGAGATGACGAGAACGAAGGGACAACTTGATTAAGGGGGAGAAGGGAAACGAGGAAATCAGGATAGCGTGGCGATGAGAACAAAGTATCAATAGGGACTAAGTGTCAATAAGTTTGAGAGAGTGTTGAGGAGAAGGGAACGATGGGGGGCGGGGGCGGGGGCGGGGGCGGGGGTAGGGCGTCGGGAGTGCGAGGGGCGGGGCGTCGGTGGGCGAGGGTGGGGCGTCGGAGGGGGAGGGGGGAGGGGCAGGGGAATTGGCGGGGGCGGTGCGCCGGAGAGGGAGAGACAGGGGCGGTGGCGGGAGATCGGAGGGGGAAGAGCGAAGGCGTGTGTCGGGGGGGCGAGGGCGGGGTGCCGGAGGGGCGTCGCAGGGGAGGGGCGGGTGCGGGGCGTCGCAGGGGAGGGGGCGGGTGCGGGGCGTCGCAGGGGAGGGGGCGGGTGCGGGGCGTCGCAGGGGAGAGGGCGGGTGCGGGACGTCGCAGGGGAGGGGGCGGGGTCAAGGCGCCGGAGAGCGAGGGGCGGGGTCGGGGCGTCAGTGGGGCGTCAGTGGGGCAGGGGAGGGGGCGGGGCATCGAAGGGGCAGGGGCAGGGGCAGGGGCGGGGGCGGGGCGTTGGAAGGGGAGGGGAGGGGCGGGGCGTCGGACTGGCAGGGGCGGGGACGGGGTGTCAGTGGGGCAGGGGCAGGAGCGGGGCATCGGAGGGGGAGGGGCTGAACCCGAGCAGGGCCGCGCCGCACGCGCCGTTATGACGCGCGGCCGCCCCGGACGTGCACGGCCTGCCGATGCGCCGTAATTAGCATTAGAGCGGCGCGCGTCTGCCCCCACCCCCACGCGCCCCTCCCCCGCGCCTCCCTCGGGGAGGGGGCGCTCCGGACCCAACCCCGCCCCGCCCCCGCGCTGCAATCACTCCCCTACGCATACTCGTTCATATTCTCATTATAAACAATCCGCTCTAGCCCCGCGTAGTAGATCTCTTCAATCCGCCTAGTCCTATCAATTCGATTGCGTCCGCTCAAAGCCAGCGAGGATACTCTGCACTGATGCCCTGAGGATCGCTTAAGTCCACGCCCACTCGAATCTTCCTTTTTCTCCGTTCATGTGGCGTACATTTTGCTCAAATAGGATGGAACCTATTTCCATGCACTGGAGTCTGTTTGAATTCGACTGCAATTTACTTCACAAAACAAATATCCCCTTCTTGCAATTCTCTCCCGAGAATTTCTCTATCCCATTGCATTGCTCTAGAATGAATTTTTTTCATTAGCCATTAACTTTTATACTTTACACACGACTGCTCTTTTCTCTATTTTTAATATTTCGTACCTTTTATTCTATTCATTGCATGCAAAAATTTTCTTGAAAACAACAAATGTATTGTTTTTTTTTAAATTTTCCATTTCTCAAATTACGTGATGATTCATCACTTGCACGAAGAACGTTATTTTTTGAGGTATGTGAAAATAAAGGCGAAACATGCCATGCTCTACTCACCATTGATCGGCAAACCACGACTCGATGTTTCACACATCATGACACAAAATAACATTTTTCAAAGAAAATGGAAAAAGATTGGGGACGAAATTAAAATTTGCGTCACAAATACGTATTGTCATATTATTATCATATATGTAAAAGAAATATATCTGAATGGTCGAATAGAGAAAAAGGGTAAAAATGGTTACCTTTCATTAATATTCTCATTGTTCATTATTAAGTTAATTTTATTATAACTATTTTTGCAAAATGAGAAAACATGCTATATGTAATCTTCGGTTAAGGTGTGAAATATTTATTTATGTAGAAAGCTCTTCAAATCTATACAACACACATTTCGAAAAATGTCACTGGGTTTAAGTTGTAGAAATGAATGAAAAGCATCATTTAGGGATACCCCTGGCACAGTGATTCAGCATCCATCATGATCCAAACCTCACAATGATTTCAATTACTGATTCATGCATCTTTATTTTACAAACATTGATAAATTGCATCAATTGCTTTTTATACGATATTGCTATTGCTACGCACTAAAGCATATATACACCGTAATTTGTTGAACCGATCATTTGCCTCCTGGGGCACAGCTGTTAAGACACATCAAACAACTCTACAGTCTCAGCCGATAACAATTTAGAAGCTCGCAGAATGCGTACGGGAACAGCTGTGATTGTAGTCGGAATCGTGATGGATTAGCTTTGCGACCACATTGCCAGCTGAAACAAGAAACGTTAGCTGCCGCGTTGCATCCGGCTACGAAATCCTACCCGCGCTGATGATTGATTGATTGATTGGGGCAAAGAGGAGCGTAACAGGGCTAAGTCGAGAGTCGGACCTTGGGTGGGAGGGGGCAGTGACTGCGGCCGCCCATGCCCCGAGGACAGAATCGACTCAAACACCTAGGAGCGGTCGCCCATGGTTGAGCAGACGGCCCAGGAGGCTGAGGTAGCGCGGAGAGATCAGGTGGCGGAGGTGGTCGTGGAAGGGATTGGGAGGGGAGGGTTTGGGTGCGGTGGCCATCGAAGGAAGCGAGTGGCTTCGGTGGCATAACGGTCAGCGCGTTGGATAGTTATACCCAAATGCCCGGGTTCAAACCCGTTCGACGCCAAGGAGTTTTAAGTGCAAAAAAATCTTCGTACGCCTTTATTCAGAGGGGAAGTTAAGCAGGCTGTCCTATGTTGTAGATTTACTGCACGTAACAGATCCTCAAGCCCAAAGAAGCCTATGAGAAAAATTCAAAAACGCCTGTTTCGTCACACGAGATGATCTCTCTCCACTAGAAGGCGAAAGGTGCGTAGCGAAATTTGCGAGGCCAGACGAAGAGCAGGCGTGATCGCCGTAAAATAAGGCATCATTGAACTGAATTGAATTGAGGAAAGGAATTACTGAAGACCGACGCAAATGAGCAGCGATATACGAGGAAACTGTTGAAGGAAAAGACAGGGAAGGGAGAGAAGGGAAGAAGTAAGAAAGAAAGAAAGAAAGAAAGAAAGAAAGAAAGAAAGGAATGTGTAGATGTAGCAGAACTACGAAAACGAGTATAGGGGTAGAGCGTATACAACAGATGGACGTCGAGAAGAATGAATAGTTAGAGCGTAGCACCTACTGTTACGATGAAGTAAAAATAGGTTTTAAAATATTAATGAGATCATTATTACATACCATACGATAAAATAATCACGAAACTTACTGATGCAAAAAAGAAAAATGAATGAAAACCCGAAAAAATAAATTTTAAAAATCAAATTCGAGAAGGAATGTGTTGAAAAAAGCAGCGTGCTAAAATATTAGAATCAACGCGAAATATCTCAAATATTAGATTAAAAACGAAATGATAACAGACCTTTTGTTTGGCAGGGAGTTAAACACATAATTATTGAACATGAATACTGTAACACAAAAATTGCAGTTGAAACAGCCTATACTGGAACTAATAGTATGAAACATGTGCAAGCTGTTGCAGATAAATAAAAGAAATGTGGTTTCAATAACGCAATTTCGGGGAGTAGCTCTCGTTTGCCAAAAAAACATTGAAAACGTATTCAGTCTTTAATCAGTGACTACACGATAAATACAAACGAAAAAAATGTCTATTTATTCCCCAGTCGTGTACAGAAAATAACATTCACGCTTCTCTTCAAAACGATAAAGCTAGGGAAACCAGGCCTAGCCCTGTACACAAAGGACTTTTGTATTGGGTAGACGGTTCTTCAAAACGAGAGCCGGGTGAGCCAAAGGGAGACCAGTTTCAAAGAACACGATGGATCTACAGTTTATTAGGAACTTCTTGGAAACCACGTTCCGCTCGTTACTCTAACAACTGCAATGCAACGGAGCGGTTCGTCGTTGGGAAGCTGGGAGGGGGGCGAGGACTGAGGGCGCAGGGCCAGTGAGGGCTGCGGGGCGTAGACAGGAGGAGGCGACGAAGGCAAAAGGTTTATGTGGCTGCAGCTTGCGGGGCGTCGATAGTGTGGAAGATACGGGGTATTAGAGTGGTCAGTGGTTCTGGCGGTGGTGGTGGTTGTGGTGGTTGTGGTTGTAGTGGTGGTGGTGGTGGTTGTGGTGGTTGTAGTGGTGGTGGTGGTGGTTGTGGTGGTTGTAGTGGTGGTGGTGGTGGTTGTGGTGGTTGTAGTGGTGGTGGTGGTGGTGGTGGTGGTTGTGGTGGTGGTGGTTGTGGTGGTGGTGGTTGTGGTGGTGGTTGTAGTGGTGGTTGTAGTGGTGGTTGTAGTGGTGGTTGTAGTGGTGGTTGTAGTGGTGGTTGTAGTGGTGGTTGTAGTGGTGGTTGTAGTGGTGGTTGTAGTGGTGGTTGTAGTGGTGGTTGTAGTGGTGGTTGTAGTGGTGGTTGTAGTGGTGGTTGTAGTGGTGGTTGTAGTGGTGGTTGTGATGGTGGTTGTTGTGGTGGTGGTTGTAGTGGTGGTGGTTGTAGTGGTGGTTGTAGTGGTGGTTGTAATGGTGGTTGTGGCGGTTGTGGTGTTGGTGGTTGTGGCGGTTGTGGTGTTGGTGGTTGTGAGGTAAGTGGGCATAGCGTAACTGCCATAGTTAGTATGTGTACGGCGTGTTGTGTACGTGGCGTAGGTGATGTTTGAATGGTGGTGTCAGCGGGGTTAGTATGGGTGACAAATTGATGAGATGATGAATACGTCAGAACAGAATTTTCAGATTCGTATGGGCGACAAGGATCATAAGTAAAAGATTGATTCTCGGAGTAGCAACTTGGGGTGGAAGGTCAGTTAATATACGGGATGACCGTGTCAATCATATACGAGTAGGTTGTTTTAAATGTACACAAAATAAATACGGCGCAGACAAACAAAATAAAGAATTGACGAGGTATCGTAGCATAGTGATTCAACACTTAATAACGGTTTGATTGCATAAAGAGAGAGTTATAAGAAAAAAATAACTAATCAATTTACAAAATAAAGCAAAAAAATTTAAACACACCATAGATGCTCTTACAGAGAAGCCGGATTTTTTCATATACGAATGGATAAGAAACGTCATCGTAATTATGTTTTTTATAATTTGAGTTTAATGCCAATTTGAAACAGAACATCATTTGTTAAACGCTCTTCATTCCAAACCCATGCGCAACACGTCTCGTCTTCATTTCCACCGTGACTAGAACTGCTCACGCTCCGCGTCGCAGGGGGAGGGAGAACGCAGGGGGGGGGGGCGAAGAGGGTAGGGAGAGAAGGGGGAAGGGCGATGCGCTCTCGTGCCGGCGCCCGTAGCCCATTCTGCGGCGCGCGGCCAGACGGCCGGCGTTAGGGAAGCATAAATCCAGCCTCATTTCCGGCCACGTCCCGTATCGCGCGGGCCGCAACCGTCAGGCTCGTTGCTGGCGTAGCCTCTCGCAGCCACGCCGCTGACCCTTGCGTCTACAGCGCCTCCACCCTACATTTGCACCGCATCGCCGTCTCTACACCCACCACCGCGTGTCTTCAGTCTCACACGCCGAACATCACCAGACATGTTAACAAATTTTATATGGAGTGTATTGTGGGTGATGGATTTTTTATAAGGGGCGCACGCGCCGCAAGCCAGAACGTGTTTTGCGGGTGGAGATTTCACCACAGAGGCAATGTGTGACTGGTACGAGAGTCTGGGCACCATGTCACCAGTGGTATATACGAGACCGTGAGAACTACGGAAGGCAATCGGAAACCGATTGAAGTACTGGATTGGAAGAGACGTATTGTGATTGTACCTGTGTATAGCAAACTGCATTTGCTCTGGTGTTTTCTTTTAGAGAAACAGTGACCTATGCTACTATTTGGGAAATCATCTTGTATTTTGGCTATTGCATTTAAGATCTTTCATTTTCTCCTGCATTAACAGTAAACCAGCAAAGTTAATGGTACTTTTTGTTGCTGCTTATTTCGAATAATTTGAAAGAAAATATTTACATTTGGCCGAATGTAAACTTAATAGAAAATTATTCCTGTTACCCTTAATTACACAGAAGTGTTTTAATGTGTTTTGTAAGCATAGTAGCTAGAATAAGTATGAAAGTTGAAGGTAGTTGAATTTTAGCCTTGATTTCGCCAAGATGGAGGACACTGAGCAAACGTTTTTAATTTACCATAATCTAAATACGTTATGAAGCATTTTAGATTGAAAGCACATAATGTGATAAAGTTCTACGTGCTAAGTTTCCAGTTGAATAACCTACATTTTAGGGACTTGGTGCAGTAAACAAGTAAGCCATACCAGCCACAGAGCTATTCGTAAAGGTTAAAATCTCTATATTGTTTGTGTTGTAGTTCAAGTTTGACAGTGTATCTTACCTTATTACTGCCCCAAGGCCACCATAAATACGAACAAGACATAAGAGAAGCCGAACTATCAGCAAGATAGAGATAGTAATATTTATTTGTGAAGTTAATGTTGATGTTGCTTGTGTTGTTAATCGTCGTACTGCTGCAAGCCCTTCATTGCTCCTCCGATTTCCTAAGGTTTACAAACAGCTAACTCCGAGAACTGGAAGAGGCTTGCTGTACTACGAGAAGCATCCAGAAAGTAAGTTTCCCTAGGTCGTCAAGGACAGCAAAAACCCAATATAATGAAAAGTTGCACCTGCAACTCTGTTTCACTTTGTTATGCGCAGTGATGACCGGACAGGAATATCTTGAGTGGTAAAAAACTATGTAAATGTGGCTGTGTAAATGTGGTAAATGTGGTAAATGTGGCCCTTGACTGAGAATCTCGCGACGCTTATTCTGAAAGGCCGTTCAAAATATCTTCAGAGTGGCACAGTAACGTTAAACCTGGCTGTCAAACACTGATAGCTATTCCAGACAGCAAACTTCTACTTCCCACGATACAAATATTAATCCGTAGATGGACAATATATCAATTATGGTAGTGATGGCGTCGATATATAGTTTAATATGTTCTCTATCTGCCAGAAAGTTGTCCATGATTCTTCATGTATCTCCTTTTTGATGACCTAGAGAAAATTCTTTCAGAATGTCCCTCGCAGATCCACCCGGCGACCCGCAACACAAGGGAGTACCGCGGGTTGCCTATCAAGTGCACCCGCCTCCGCCGCGGCGACGCGGGGCGAGTGCGGCGAAGCGTTGAGGGCGCAATGCTCTTTTCACGCGAGGGCGGGCGTGAAATTGTTCGGGAGATATTCTTCCGCGCCAGAAGCAGCCTCCGGAGCACGCAGGTCACGCTGTATTCTTCTCAAGAATAATTTATGCGAATACATTTTGAAGCAGGGCGCTTGCTTCGTAGCTCACCGCATGACACAGTGCATACAAGGGAGAAAATGTGAAAGACGGGAAAGCAGGTAAATCAACCACATGAAACTAGCAAGAAATTTTTCATTATTGTAAGCTTGAGATGTTGCTATGGGCATATAAATAAAAGGAGTCAGCATTTAACCTTCATGAATGATAAAATATCAGAGTTCTGAATACACAATTAAGTTCTGAGTTTAATTTTTGGCTTCAGTGGGCTATATCAAATGAATGGTCATGGAAACACGAAATAACGTGGTAATTACTAAAATAAATACTTTCCACAATCGAAATATTATTCTGTAGGTTTTCTGGAAATGTCGGAATATAAATGTAATGATTCATGGCAATATTATCGATTTTTCAAGCCATAAAAATGAGATTATTTAAATTATTTCTGTTAAACAAAAACTGAACTAATGTTCTCAATCACATTTAACTCTAAAAATATGAGTAAAACAATTTTATTGCTTGCAATACAATAATTCCAACTAAATATACACACGAATAGAATTCTAAATATATGAATAAATTGAATATAACATAAATTGAATAGGTTTTGGTAAATACCATTTTCCAGATAGATCAAATTAGTGAATTATATGTTAATACAATAAATTATTTCTTGTATTGTAATAATACTGATCAAGAATAAGAAACAACAACAACAACAACAACAATAATAATAATAATAATAATAATAATAATAATAATAATAATAATAATAATAAAAATAATAATAAATTCAAACATATATAATTAAAAATTGTACTATAATACAATACACGTTATTCTAGAGCAACTACATGTAAACAAATCAACTCAGTTTCTATACTTTACCTTTACAAAGATTAATTTACAAATTTCTTGTAGTATTTATGACAAGTTTTCATTCAAATAGTTATCTTAATTATACAAGTTACGACCAGTTTTATTGCTAAAAAAATTACTTTACTTTCCTTCGAGTAATATTAATTCATACAAGATAAACGGATTAATTAAAGTTTAAAATACGTTTACAGACAGAACCCTATTTTTCAGCTTCATTTCTCAGAAATATCAGACACGTCACACACCTAATACCTACTATATTTCGAAAGTGATCAGAAAACTTGTAAAATTTGTAATTTAGGTGACAGACATGATCTCCGATGGATACTTCCTCGGTCCTTGTACACACCGTAAATAAATAATTCCCATGGGATTCCTGAATCCACAAAGCTCTGTGGAAAGACTTCTAGAAACACGATTCATTTCCATTAACAGTGCCGCAGATATCCAGCACTCCCAGGGCGCACCCACACGGGAGGGTGCGAATTTGGTGAAGATGCGCAGGAGGAAAGAGAGAGCGAGACGGGGAAACTCGGGGCGAGGCGGGGCGAGGCGGGGCGAGGCGGGGAGAGGCGGGGCGAGGCGAGGCGGGGCGAGGCGGGGAGAGGCGTAGTGAGGCGGGGTGAGGCGGGGCGAGGTGGGATGAGCTGGGGTGAGGCGGGGCGAGGCGAGGCGAGGCGAGGCGGGGTGGGGTGGGATGGGGAGAGGCGGGGTGGGGTGGGCTGGGGAGAGGCGGGTGGGGCAAGGCGGGGCAAGGCGAGACAAGGCCGGGTGAGGCGGAGCGAGGCGGGGCCAGGCGGGGCGAGGTGGGGCGAGGCGGGGAGAGGCTGACCGAGACGAGGCGAGTTGAGGCGGAGCGAGAGGAAAAGAGTCCGAGGCGGGGAGGTCGGGAGAAGGCGACGCGCGGCGGGGCGGGGTGGGGCGGGGCTATGCAAGGCGAGGAGAGCGGGGCGGGGCGGGGCGGGGCTATGCAAGGCGAGGAGAGCGGGGCGGGGTGGTGTGATGCGAGGGGTGCGGAGTAGTGGCCGAGGAGTGTGGGCGGTACGGGGGCGAGACAGGAGTAAGCAGGGAGAGGTTGGGCGGGGCGCGGCGCGGCGCATCGCGACGCAGCACTACACGGCGCAGTCTTCCGCGCAGCCACCGCACAAAAGTAGCACAAACAATGATAGAGGCTGCGAGACAATGCGCGCGGGCCGCTTCCGCTAAAGGATGCGCGGTTTCAATAGCGCCCGCCCACGCCCGCCCGCCCGCTCACACCCTCGCGAGCGCGCCTATTCACGGGCACGGCCTTTTAAGGCGGCCTCGCCTCGTGAGAACGTCCTCGTTCCCCGACCGCCGCGCCCATGCCGTCCGACGCCCGGCCCTCGCCGCCGCTCCTCTCGCGTCCTGGTCCTCACCCCCCCCCCGACCGCGATGCCCGCAACTGCCAGCCACTCCTCCGCCTCCCGTTCGCACGGCCGGGGCCGGCGCTGCTGCAGCAGAAGCCAGACGGCTGCACTGCTTCGGTCTTCCGGGCCGCCGCCCCGTGCAAGTGCGTTCTGGCGGCTGGTGGTCTTTTGAAGTTTTTATTAAGGCGGGTTGCGACAACCACCGAGAGAGGCGGTGGTGAGGGGAGCCAAGGTGGCGGTGGCATGAGCTGTGGAGAATTCGGGAGCTGTGAGGAGCGTCCAGAGCGCTGCGGGCAGCCAATTGTGGGCAGGGGTTGAGACAGTACGAGGGTATGGGCAGGATGGCAGTGGAGGCGGGAGGAGGTGGAGGGGGCGACGGGGAAGGAAATGGAGTGAGGTGGTCCAAGAGGACGGCGGTGGAGGCGGGGAACTGTGTGCACGGGGAGACTGAGGGAATTGGAGGCGTGAAGTGGCGGAGACGTGGAGCGGTGACGATGGGGTTGGTTGAGGTCGCAGCGAGGATGTGGGTGGATAGGAAGTCGGTGAAGTGGTGGCGGGGGGAGGACGGCGGGTGGGGGCGGAGAGCTGCTAAGACACACCAGGCGGTGGGGCCACCGGTGGCGGCGGGGCGGGAAAGGGGCGCGGGAATGGAAAGAGCGGCGGTGGCGCTAGGCGCATTGAAGACCGCGGAGAGGCAAAGAGGCGGGCGCGGGGCGGGCGCGGGGCGGGCGCGGGGCGGGCGCGGGGCGGGCGCGGGGCGGGCGCGGGGCGGGCGCGGGGCGGGCGCGGGGCGGGCGCGGGGCGGGCGCGGGGCGGGCGCGGGGCGGGCGCGGGGCGGGCGCGGGGCGGGCGCGGGGCGGGCGCGGGGCGGGGCGGGCGCGGGGCGGGGCGGGGCGGGGCGGGCGCGGGGCGGGGCGGGCGCGGGGCGGGGCGGGCGCGAGGCGGGAGCGCGGAATCTCAGCTGCCGGGTTAATTAGGAACTCCGCCGCGAATGCGCCGTCTTTGGCGCCGCCAGCCGCCCCCCTTCTCCGGAGGTCCCGCGCCAGCCAGCAGCCGCAGCCCTCCGGGAGCCAAAGGAGCCGGCTCGCCGCCTGAGGAGCGCAGGAAAGAAGGCACGCCGCTACGAGGACCCAGAAATAAACGTTGCCAGGCGAAGAAGCACACGAGATAAGGCGAGAAAACAGGAAATGGATGCATGTATCGGAAGGAACGCACTTGACTAGCTAGAGGTAAGTCGAGAAGATGGGAAATGGATGAGTATAGGGGAAAGAATGCACTTAAATGGCAAGAGAGAAGTCGAGAACATAGGAGATGGGGGAAGGAACACATGTAACAGTCAAGAGAGTTGGTGAAGATAGGAAATGAATGAGGGTAGGGTAAGGAACGCACTTGACCCGCAAATGTGTATGTTAATGAATGGCACTATAAGGCGGCCTTCAATGTAGTAAAGATGAGAGGGGAAAATGTGGCAATGGTGAGCCGTTTGAGAAATAAAATCCAATTAAAATTCTGTTAATTTGCCCTTTGTATTTCATGTGAATATCACAACTCATCTGTTCCCGTATCTTTCCAATTTTTATTGTGCGTCTGTTCCCTTTCAATAGTTTCACTGAATGTCTGAAATAAACTAGAAAATTTCATTTTATCTCATGAAGAGGAAAGTCACTGCGATCAATTGTGCGGCATTATTGTCGCTTGATTGCTGGAATCGGAAACCGTTGCTAGATAAGCCTTAAAGATAATAATTGCATATGTTCCAGGGATTATTTCTTTCATTTTTTATGGTGTATTAAAAATTATCAATACATTTTTACAAGACCTTTAACATTTACCTCCACAAGAGAGCTTAACAAAAAGTATAACTCCAAAGATGCTAAATCTAGAATACAAAGACTTCAAAAATAAAAGTAGAAATAATACTATAACTGGTAATACGCAATGTAATATTTCGTAACAATTTCATGACAGAACACGGCGGTGGAGGCGGCTAAAATCACAAAATTCGGCCAAAAAGCAGAGACCAGATTTAGGAAAATTTTCATTCGTCAATAGAACTATAAGAGATTCAAACAGTTTACCGGCAACTGTTTTCAAACTCAGTCCTTCCAATGTTCGCAGTCTTAGAAATAAGTTAAAATTAGATTAGTACCTATAAAGTAAACGACTTCAGAACATCATTGTATGTCACAACTTAATGAAAGCGTCGTGTAGTTCAGTGCAGTGTTGTGATTGGCGTCGAAGGGTGTTAAATGTAAGAGAGTGAGGTGAAATCAGTGCAGAGTGCTTTGTATCGCTACAGAGTGATGCAGTTCTATCATGTGTAATATCAAGTTTTACATAATAATAATAATAATAATAATAATAATAATAATAATAATAATAATAATAATAATAATAATAATAATAATAACAATAACACCGAGCGAAGTGGCTCAGTGCTTAGCGCACTGACTTCGTAATCGGGAGGTCCGGGTTCGATTCCCGGGCCGGCGATCCTGAGCGGGGTTTTTGTGGTTTCCCTCGGTCATAAAGGCGAATGCTGGGATGGTTCCAAAAGTCCACGATCACCTATCGCCTCCTAATCCATTCCTATTATCTTTCATCTTCCATACCCCCGGGCTAACAGCCATGGGGGATAAAAATTGGATCCAGCTAAATGCTGGTCCCCCCTAAGAATTGTTGCAAGCACCTGCTACCGCGATAATAAATAAAAACTGAGCCACGGTAAATGCAGGATGCTTGCTTGCGTGGTCCTAGTCGGCCGATTAACGAAAAAAAATATTAATAACAATAATATTGATAATAATATTAATTATAATATTCATTAATAATATTATTAATTAGTATTAATTACAATCATTATTAATTATTATTAATATAATTTATTATTAGTTACTAATATCATCATTACATTGCCGTTAATTTATTTTCTAAATTAAATCACCGCGTTGTATTCAATTGCTGTTAAACTAACTTTTATTTATAACATATTAACTGCATCAGGATTCTTCTAAAAAGAAACAACCCCACATTTAATCGCGCGCACGTGCAACTCCATACCTCCTCAAGATTCTCCCGCGACAAGTGCGACGTCCTTGTCTCCACCCTCCCGCAGCGAGCGCCGGGCGAACGCGAGCGTTTGTTTCTCTGTGGATCGCGATCCGGCCGCGGGACGGCGTCGATTCCGCGCGGCGCGGCGCCCGCGTCACTCCCCATCGAGGGCGAGGGGCCGCGCGGCGGGGAATCCCCCATCGAAGAGATCGCCGACGAGCGAACGCAGCCAGTAACGGCCCATTCACAATGCAGACATAAGCATTGTGTTAACATAAAAGTTAGGGCTACGTCCACTAGCGGGCTCGTTCACAATGCCTTCGCATAAGCATAAACGTAGTAAGCACGTAAGCCGCACGTAAGTAAGCACGTAAGACGTAAACTTAAAAGCTCGCAAGCTTTAAGCTTCTGTGCTTATGCTTACTTAAGACATAATAAATGAACCAATCGCAGAACGGTAACTCGAAATCGAGAATCGAAATTGGTCGATAGAAGAACTAACGCCATATGAGTCATAAACATAGTCGATACCTCGAAATCGATTTTAACATCCAACCAATAGAAAAATCATAGAAAAATGTCTTCCAGCCAATAGAAACTCTTATTTTGTTTACGTTTATCTTAGACACTGTGAATGCTTCAGTCTATCACTTATGTTAATGTTTATGTCATTGTGCTATGCTTATGTTTACGTTTGCATTGTGAATGAGCCTCAACGGCCGCCGCGATTAGCGCTAACGGCAGCGCGGGCAGGAGGGTGGGCGGGGCTGGGGGGACGGGAAGAGTCAGGGTGAAAGGGGTAGATCGCCCTGCAAGGTGTAGGCCAAGAGGACAGGCTGAAAGAACGACGCAAGCGGAAAGGAGCAGGGCCTCAACTAAAGTGTTGCAGAATGCGCGAAAAGACAAATGAATTTGAATAAATGCCGATCAATCGATTATTGTTAGAGTGATTTGACGTCATTATTATTATTATTATTATTATTATTATTATTATTATTATTATTATTATTATTATTATTATTACTGAGTAAAGTAAATCCAAATCGAGTTAAAAAGTGAAATATTTTCAACCATCATTTGTTAGGAATATTTCTAAAATAGTATCTGAAAAACTTAAAATGGAAGATATCATTATTCACATCCTATACTCCGATTTAAACAGCTGCACACAAGATCACGAGCTCAACGGAGAGAGCGGCACTGTCATCAGACCGGGTGCTCCAATACAAAAATTGTATGTCATAACGAAGCTCCCGATCGGATGAAAGTGTAATTGTGTTTTCTGTTTTAATATTAATTTTGAAACAACAGAATATAATTTTACAGAAGAATATTATATAAGTACAAATTCAAGAAGAAAAAGAAGAAAAAGAAGAAAAAGAAGAAGAAAAAGAAGAAGAAAAAGAAGAAGAATAAGAAGAAAAAGAAGAAGAAGAAGAAGAAAAAGAAGAAGAAGAAGAAGAAAAAGAAGAAAAAGAAGAAGAAAAAGAAGAAAAAGAAGAAGAAGAAGAAGAAGAAAAAGAAGAAGAAAAAGAAAAAAGAAGAAACACAGAGGCGAAAGTTGCGTCCCAGTCTGCACTGAAAGTGGCTACTGGAAGTACACCCAGCCGTGCCGCCGCCATCTTGTGGCAACTCCTTGCCCAACCGGGAAGGAGCGCCAGGCGGGGCTATCAGCGCCCGGCCAACTCCTGCCGGCGAGTTGGCGCGCGGTAAAGCTCAGGGCTCACCGGGCGCTGTTGGCGCCTCGCCTTGCCTCGCCTCGCTCGCCCCCCTTCCCCTTCCCCTCCTCCACCCCCACACTCCCCCCTGCCCCGGGCGGGCGCCGCTCGCCGCTGAGCCCCCGCGGCGCGGCGTGACGGGCAGTGCCTCAGGTGCGCCGGGCGCGGCTTAGCGGTTACGTCACGCCCCACGAGGCATGGCAGGGCATCCGTTACTCAGAGCTGCAGATGACTGACTGGCTTATTACACACCGGGTAACGTTGTTATTGCTTTGATTTTTCAAACTGATAGGAGATGAACTTTCTCTTCGGGCAAATTTCAGTGTTAACGGTGTTTAATAGTAGGCCTACACAATTACAAATTTAAATCAAATGTATATTTCTTGTGCTTCTATAACCGGATACAACAAAAATACATTAAATGGAAAATTATTTTATCTCCGTAATTACACAATCAATAGCAATTGCAAGAACCATCGGAAACGACGTGCAAACAAGAGAAAGAGATAAACGAACAAATTATGTCGCGTATCTTGTCATCGAACATAAATACTGAATATTAAAAACGGTCATTGAAGTGGAGTGTACGATATTTATGTGATTAGTGGCCATCCTCTCGACATAAATTAAACATGTAATTGCTTTATTTAATCACGGGATATATCAATAATATGCAACAAAGGTAACAAAATGCACTTTATCACGATGATGGCTATTATAATTATAATAATTATTAAACGTAACTATACTTACAAATGTTTCATTGTAATTACTCACGTCTAGAACACTATTCTTGTGTCCGAAACTGAAGAACATTTAAAATTGCTAATTACACTGACAAACAATGAAATTTACCGAAACTTAAAAATACACTTGAATCACGAATTTTGTTGGCCTTAATACGGAAATGAATTCATTTAAAGTCATGCTGAAAAGTTCTCCTTATTTTCTGAAATTTTGGATTCCAATGTCAAGGAATCGGCGGATTTCTTGCACGTGGAATCGCGCTGATTTTCCTCGTGCGTTAACTCGGCACTTGGTGTTTCTCCGGTCAGAAATGCACAATACCACAGCCAGCACAATACTGTGTAATAAACTTAGGAGTGACACTTTTGTTTATATTTCTTTCTTAAGAAGAGTGGAGTGATAAGGATTGTGTCTCTATGATTAGTCTGTAGGCTGACTTTGCTGCAGTAATGTTCTCTTTTGTGTCGAGAGAGGTGTTCATGCTGTGTTATTGTGAGAGTCGTTTCTTTAAGATTAAAATGCTTCAAAATTGTAACATTATTCCATTACGTGTTTGTGTATTTTTTTGTAAAAGAGAGTAGTTTGCAATATACCTAATACGTGTGTAAATGTGTCACATCTTTTTGGTCATATTCAAAAGTACCTTCCGTAATTAAGGCAGTAGAACACGATTCAAAGCCTGCCTCTACGCCATCTTTACAATGGCGATTCTTACAAGATTATTCTAAAAAGTGATTTCTAGCGTGAAAGACCCTGACTTTCAGTTGGAGAGAAAGACACCTCATCACACACTCAGAATTAAATGTTTTAGTTCGAGATTTGAACTTGTCGAAGACTATCTAACCTGCCACTATTAGAATGACGATTACAAAGGCGTAAACGATTACGTATCAGAATGCGGAGGGACGTTCACAGGTGGAAACTGATTGATGGAAGATTTTTAGAATGGGAGACGTCAATGTGTAAGTTGCTAAAGTATATGTGAGGCATGCAACACTGAAATACTCATAGTTACCATACCGTTACTCGCAATAGTGGCCACTAATGACCTAGTAGTTGATGCGACCTTAAATAACAAGAAAGCCTATACTTAGGTTGTATAAATGATTAATGAACATGTGATAATGATGATGAATGGATATGAATAATGATAAAACAACAAAATGAGTACTGAAATAACGGAAAATTAATAGAAAATATTTTCTCAATCCCATTTTGGCTAATCTTAACTGAAGATGAATGGTCAGGAATTTGATCCCAGGTGAGCAGACTAGCTGGCGTGCTGATTCATACACTACTGGTCTCCTTGGAGACACCGCGCGGCCGGTTCCCAGTTTCTTGGCGATTCGGAGCGGTCCAAAGAGACGGCGTGGGGTCGGCCTAGGGGAGTGATTCGGAGAGGGGCCGCAGGGAGCGGGCGGGCGGGCGGGCGGGCGGGCGGGCGGGCGGGCGGGCGGGCGGGCGGGCGGGCGGGCGGGCGGGCGGGGGCGGGCGGGGGCGGGCGGGGGCGGGCGGCAGCGGTCGTCGCGTGCCGCGCCCCCGTCGCTCTTCCGCCGGAAGGAAACGCGTCTTGCTTCTCCTCGCCTCGAATCGCGTGGCCGCGCGCACGCCCGCCGCGGCTAAGAGCGTTCAGCGCTGCCCACTGCCCGTCTCTCTCCACCCATCGCCCTCTCTGTCCTTCACTCTCTGTCGGTCGGTTCTCTACCCTTCCTCATCTCCCTCCGTCCGATATCTTCCACCTGGTGCTCGTCATTTTCTTTTCGTCAAACCTCCGCCCGTCAAACCTCCGCCCGTCAAACCTCCGCCCGTCAAACCTCCGCCCGTCAAACCTCCGCCCGTCAAACCTCCGCCCGTCAAACCTCCGCCCGTCAAACCTCCGCCCGTCAAACCTCCGCCCGTCAAACCTCCGCCCGTCAAACCTCCGCCCGTCAAACCTCCGCCCGTCAAACCTCCGCCCGTCAAACCTCCGCCCGTCAAACCTCCGCCCGTCAAACCTCCGCCCGTCAAACCTCCTGGATCGGGATGGGATATTTCGAGGAGTGAAAGGTTCACTACACATATATTTTCTGATAACAGAAGGTTCCTTTAAGGCCTCTCAGTTTCATATTGCCGTTACATTTTTTCAGTGCTTTTTTATGGAACTTAAAATACAAATAAGTCTAAACTCTTGTATTGTTTGAAATAGTTTTTCATCACCCTTTTTTGAAAAAAATGTATTCTCGGCATTGTCATTCGGCATATATTAGTACATTGATAAAAAATAGGAGTTTTAATGAGCTATTACAACACATTTTTATCGCATTAATGAAAGAAAGTTATGTATCCAAAATGGTTATTTTCCTTGGGCTGATGAATACTTTCATAGAATAAGTGCATTATCTTTCTCTCAAGATATTAATAATCGAGTAGTGTTGCTGAGCCATTTAGCCAAATTTATAAATATAAAACATTCTATCTGCGTGGAAGAGCCATGCAAATAATTAATAATTCAACGAGGAAAACTCGATTTTAAACTGCGTTCCTCGTGCTTCTGGTCTTCGTGCCAGACTACGTCCACCCTTTCCGATATTCAAAAATTTAATTACTGAGGACGTCATTTTATTTTAAACAGCGCTGTAAACCACGCCCACTTCAAAGACAACCGCGGTCAAAACATTTGCGACCTGCGCTTCAATGCAAACTTTCGATTTGGGGCACGATGCCATAAAAAAGACCAATACATAAATTACAAAGCTTGTTTCCGATGTTCTATAGGAACTATGGGTAATTATGGAACAAATTCGGTTTCAAAAACTAATTTACTGGTAATTGCAGTATTTCGTATTCGTCCGCATGCTAAATTTCAATGATTAAAAGAACAGTATTACTTTTCTGCGCAAATAACTTACACAAACTCGATAAAACATGCATTTGAATCACGAACTGTTTTATTCTATAAGCAACGCGCCACAATAACTGCATGAGTGGAAAAAATCGGTTTGACCTGAAAGGAGCGCATTTGCGACGTAGTACATTGCCCATAAAAAACAAACTGCGACGTGTCACTATAGCTAACACGTGAAAGTGCCACACTAAACACTTGCCTTGATTGGACGTAGGTAAATACAATTTTTAATTGGGCAATCAAATTCAATTAAAATCCCATTTTGTTCTGCGAGCTGTAAACAGCGAGGCAATTTATCTTCCGATCTGTCAATCCAACCGATACCATGAATAAAGTCCCTTGCCACCGATACGTGGGTGTCAATAGCTTACAGCACAATATCCCGGCTTTTTCTTGCGTAACGAAAACATTTGTTCACACCCCATGCTCCCGTCTGAGTTTATTGAATGGGCTGACTGTGTGTGTTAGGGTGGGTTATTCCAATTCACCTTTAAAAATTATATTATAACATAAAAACGGCGAGATAATTTTTTCTTCTCGAGAGTGTAGAATTGATTATTTCTTTGTCTGGCGTGAATCTGTGGTATTCGTAGTGGCTATTAGAAGTAGCCAAGAGCTACCTTTTATTAAAGCAGGAACTTTTGTTTGTCAGACATTCACTAGTAAAACCCTTAAAAGCCCATTCCATCTATTTGAAAAAATACAATTCGCAAATTAGGGCAAAATGTTCAAAAATATGAGCTGACCAGAAATTAGGTTACTTATATACACTGGGCTTTGAAGGGTTAAAGAGCATGCCAACTGCAACATAGTTTATTATTCTATATTTATTTAACATACTAATTAGTCTCAATATTGTTGAGTTGAATGAGAATTTTAGAAGTTAGAAAGCGTACATTTATTTTTCTATAGCCTTGGCACAATATATTTTAAAACTAACAAAGACCTATTTTTAAATGTATAGAAGATGTATGGTAGAGAAAGAAAGGCATTCCTAGTTAATGTTATGTGATTTAAATGATAATTTGTATAAATGCGTTGCAAAAATATTTTTTACGTGAGTGATTATAGTTCATATATCTGAATATCAAAAAATAAATATCAAAATAAGGAAAAGGAGATGGTATTTTATACGTACCTGGGCAGAAGGATAGGACTCAAAAAGAGATTTATGTTCTTATGAATATTGAAAGGTTTTTTCAAATTACTTACATGCGATCACATCAAGAAGGACGTACATCAGTAAATACATAGAGCCACCCATACCGAAGGTACTCTATTGATGTGTGGCAATAAAACAGTTTCCTTTACCTGTAACAGACACATAAATATTAACAATTGATTTGAAGAATAGTAAGTGGTAAAAAATACAAAATCATTGAACAAAAATTTAATTTACATGATGTACAATACATTAGTTTAATATTCGCAAACATTACAGAGTTGAAATACACTCGATGTTTATTTCGGAGTGCACAAAACCAGAAAGAAATACCCACAAATGTTTTATCGGATGTACCTCTCAATTTTCATCTCGTAGCACAGTAGCAGCTGTTTCACTTAAGATATTAAATTAATTCAAATTCCTGACTTGGGTTAAAATTTGAATAAATCAGATCAGTCGCATTGAAACTAAATATAAGTACATCCAAAACTAATCCAGAAGTCGTGTTCATCAACTTCTTCATTAACATTCTGGTGGATAGGAAAGTAAATAAATGTATCCGAACAATACCAAAAAAAAACAGTACAAGA
This sequence comes from Gryllus longicercus, assembly GCA_038098605.1. NCBI lineage: Eukaryota > Metazoa > Arthropoda > Insecta > Orthoptera > Gryllidae > Gryllus > Gryllus longicercus. Next base: position 107,317 of record JAZDUA010001219.1, on the reverse strand, counting down.
TACCTATGACAGAGAGAAAGGAACGTATCGTATTGGTTAAACTTATACGTTTTCCACCTACAGGACCAGGTTTCCATTCATGTCAGGTTTTGTGGTGGGTAGACAGAGCTCTCGACACGATTTATCGTGGTTCTCCCGTTTCCTCTGACTCACTGCACCATCATTTATCTCATGATCACCATCGTAATCATCTACCTACTAGATCACTCACGGTTATCAACGACATTGGGAGGTAAAGAGCTTCTAAAACTAATAAATAAGTTGATTAGTAACCGTATAAATAAATATATTTTAAATATTCACATATATATATATATATATATATATATATATATATATATATATATATATATTGTGACGTACCTGATTGTCGGTACTTTCCACTGCAAATATCAAGGTTATAAAGGACGGGTGTCTTACTCGTGAATGGGTCTTCAGAGGGAATTGATAATACATTGGTAAATCAAAGTAATACACACAAATACAATTTATTCATGAATCAACGTCTAATACACCTGATTAAATACATAAGACCTCGATGTCTTGGTACCAAGATTCTAGTTACCATATAATCTTATCATACCTGGGGCCCCATTAAGTAATTCGACTGTCGCAGCTGCTCGCCCTCGGCGACGGCGACTGTTGACCTTCACCGCAGCTCGGCGTCCCCAGGCGGTTGGTGACGCAGACACGTGCCTCGCCGGTCTGCAGTGGCGGCAACGAGAATTCCTCGGCCGCAATCCGGGATGTTTCCGCTTTCAGTTCCACACACATACACTTACAGCATCTCCTGGATGTCTATTTCGTTCTATCATATACTTGGATGACGTCGCAGCACTCTTTCTCAGTTCATTTCTGCTCCCCTCTTGCAACCGTCGAGCACGTGGTTACACTCCGTGCCGGCATCCATTACACTACCCACTATTCTATTGTTCTTTCCACTGCATTCCTTATCACGAACGCAATTCAGAGTATCTACGGGCTAATCTCTCCCGACTTCCACGTTGCCGGCTTCTAATCAGCGATTCTATAAACCTAACACTGTTTCACGTTCTTCGTCTTTGGTGATGTCCTGCTCTGCTTACAGCTAACCGTCTTTTTCCGGCCACTTTCTTACACTCGCTCTCAGCAACTGTCCTCAACGGCCGTCTCCCGGCTACTGCTTTCAACCGTCGCGCTCGACTCGTAACGGCCGAAATCCCCCCCTCTCTCCCTAGGCCACGGCGGAGGCAGCGTCCACTCTTCACCCCACCGTTCGTCCTCGCACCTGCCGCTATGCCGCGCAGTTCAAAATGAGTAGTAATTATACTCCTGTACTTTTTGTCTTTAATTGCGTATGGAAACGCTTCCGCGTTTCAATATATATACAAGGTGGTTCAAATATGACCGGGACTGATTTTTTTTCAAATACCCCGACATACGCATTAACTGCGCCGCCTGGAGAGAATCTAGCCACGACCCCCCACCTCCCTCCTTTGCAGGTTAGAACCTGCTCAGTCGCGTCTGGGTCTTGCTAGAACGATGAGTGAACAAAAGGTGCCGCGGTGCGTGGAACAACGCATTATCATCAAATTTCTCGTTGAAGAAAACGTTCAACCGTCGGAAATTTTGCAGAGACTCAAAAAACAGTACAGGGAAGACTGCCTCTCACGGACCTGTGTGTTTGAATGGTGTAAGTGTTTCAGAGAGGGACGAGAGCGCGTTGAGAATGAACCTCATAATCGTCGGCCGCGAACATCCATAACCCCAACAAACATTGATCGTGTTAATGCGGTTATTTGTGAGAACAGGCGCATCACTATCAAAGAAGTTGCATCAGTAATTGGCATCAGTGTGGGTAGTGTAGAAGACATGATAAAAAAACACCTAAAATATAGAAAAGTGAATGCTAGGTGGGTTCCACGCACTTTGACGGACGAGAACAAATTGATGCGCATCTAAGCTGCCAGTGTTCTTCTAATGCGGTTTGAAAATGAAGGAGATGCATTTTTGAAGTCCATTGTAACCACTGATGAAACGTGGGTTCACTATTTTATTCCTGAGTCCCAGCAGGCATCACGTGAATGGCGGCACGCCTCTTCTCCAAAACCCAAGAGAGCGCGGAAGATCCGTTCGGCGGGAAAAGTGATGGCATCATTTTTTTGGGACTGGATGGGTGTTATCCATGTAGACTTTCTTACAGAAGCTAACACCATCAATGCAGCTTATTATTCAGCACTTTTGGAAACAGAAATCAAAGAAAAGATCCGATCCAAACGGAAGAGAGGTGGGAAACGGGTAGCATTTCTTCAAGACAATGCACGGCCTCATACTGCTAAAACAACCATGGCAACCATCAGCAAATTGAAGTGGGACCTTCTACCACATCCGCCGTACAGTCCAGATTTGGCCCCAAGTGAGTTTTACCTTTTTGGACAGCTTAAATCACATTTGCAAGGCATGCGATTTGCGGATAATGACGCAGTCATCCACAGTGTTCGGGAGTGGATATGCCGACAACCAAAAGACTTTTATGAAAAGGGCATTAGGATGCTCCCAGGACGTTGGAAAAAATGTATAGAATCTGGAGGGGAGTACTTTGAAGAATGACATGTACAAATAAATTTTTGCTAATAAAGTATTTCGTAAAAAAAATCAGTCCCGGTCATATTTGAACCACCTTGTATATATATATATATATTAGCCTGCAAAACCAATAGCGTTTCCAAAACGTGGTGCACACACACACACACACACACACACACACATCGCTCAGGAAATACTCACATAACATTGCAATAAATTAAATATTTTAACAAAAAACTTTCATTAAGGAAACTGCAATAGTTTAATTCATTCGGATACACAGTATTTGTTCACACATCTAAAAGTTTACAGTTCATTAGTTACACACAATATTGGTGTTAGTTCTTTAAATACGAAGAAAAGTTGTCCTATAACGCAACATGTGTATAGCAATGGTGGGCGCCCACCTTGGAATTTTACTGTCGAATGACGTCATCTCTGCCATAAGCTACTGATTATGAGGAAGCAGTCTGTACGCGCAATATGAAAATAGTTTGAATCACATTACTAAATATGACATTTTTCGACAATTTTTGAATCTGATTCATCGTTGTTTTTTATGTTGTTTTTTCTACGAGTATCAGGGTATACTAGGAAACCATGGACACCTCTCACATGTTCGAATACTGCGTTGCTTTTTCTTTCAATTTCTGCGGGCGTTGGAAATTAGCAATGCAGAAAGCGACCATTTCTCCGCCAATAAACAGTGAAGGCGAGAAATCATATCGACGATGTCATCGCTCACCCAGAGCCTTCCATCTCGTGCATCGCTCCGCGCCACGCACTTTGCCACTCGACGAGTCCAAGCGAAATCGAGAGATCGAGTGAGCGGAAACTCCAGAGAACAAGAGAGCGGTGCTCCGCAACAGCAGCGGAAATGAAATTGAACGCAAGCGGCTCGGGAAGATACAAGAAGCACGAGAGAGCAGTTGGGGAGAGAGAAACGTGATTTTATTTGTCTACATGTGCGTCAGTTGCGTAAAAAATAAATTAAAAAAAGAATAAGGGAAAGGAAAGAGCTTTCATTATTTATTATTTATTATGATATGAATATAATATGTACATTAATGTAACGTAAACGTTATGCTAATTTATTGCGTTTCTGCAATTCACGGCAACGTGAACATAAATATTTGTGTTCGCTCCAGTATCGTGACGATCATACGTAGAACTCGTAAATCACTTCAGAGGTACCAGTGGTTCCAGAGAGGCGAGTAAATTAAAGCCTTCATTCTATGTACAAATGCAATCTCAATAACAATACAAAATGTCCTGATTTTCTATCAATTGTTAGTATTTAAATGACCATAGGAATTAAAAAAGAAGTTGAGAAATCCGAATATGGATTCAAGTCGTTTATTGAAGGGTATCTCCACATCAGAGCCTCGCCCTTAGAGAGTATCTAAGCTTCCGACTCGTCTCCCGACTTTGTGATAGTGTACATTTAAGTGTAAGTGTGTGTCAGTGAGTTAAGAAGAGAGACAAGAATGAGTAAGAAGAGATAGCGTGCAGTCCGTTGCCCGATTGTTCGTGAGCTACTCCAGCATTCGCCAGATGTTGATCGGATAAATCACGAAAACCCACAGAACAAAGCAGCCACCCGCTAGAATTCTTTTCCAGACGTCGGCTGTATTCAACCTAGCTCTCTAACCAGCGTAATCAACCCGCCACCGTCAGAACTCGTACCCTAGTCCGAGGCACAGCAGGCGCAACATCCGTAGCCCTGCCATCAGCCAGTCGGGCGATGCGAGTGGCGCTCGCCCGGACGGGCGGCCCCGAAAGACGAGCGGCACGCAAAGCGCGTGTTTTACGCACGCGCGCGATAGATCGACGCCCGCCGAGCTGCTTCCTGCTGCGCGAGCATTCGTAGGCGCGACGACGACTCACTCGTCAATCTAGTTTACACACTCTTAATATGTAATATACAAAAATCAATGTTTGTTTATCTTTTTGGATTTTATGCGCTGCCGTACTAATTATCCGATTGCGATAATAATTTGTCAACGTATTGCTTCCACTTGCGCGAAGACTTCAGTTCAATAGTTCGTTGGGAATGTGCGTATCTGCCGCACATAGACGCGTGTTCATAATGATTTTTTTTTTTACTATTATGCTGACCCAATCGCCCCTGAAGAAAAGAACTAAGCAACCCGCCGCGCTCGTAAGTATTAAGTGCGTCTTCGCTGCATATTCTGCCCCTGCCATTGTGAAATATAGGCCGAAATGCATGCCGAAAGTTAATGGAGAACGTTTTAATAATAAGATTCTTGACAACTATGTCCAAACCAGAATAGAGTACAAACCGATACTCACGAGAAAGTCTTTCATCTATTAATTTTATTTGCAGAGAGCGTAAAACGTGATAAACAACCACGTGACCAGAAGCATGTTAAATGTAATCCGTTGCAACAGCGAAGCATTGCCTGATCCACTTATAAATTATATATGTAACACACATATTCACAAATCTGTTATATAAAAATAAATAATATAAGTTCCATTTCTGTGATATTTAATATCACGTTAATCAAAAATGTTATTTTATATCTCACATCAACTAATGAGAAAATTAATTCTTTTGTTAATTTTGAGATCATATTACAGGCGTGTACTCACAGCATATTACAACCTACAACTATTAATCAAGATGCCAACGTGACCAGTCAATGATCATTAATCGCTTTGACACTGTTGTAGAGTTCAAGTTGATATACATTAGTTTATAATATAAACTATATTACATTCTTGAATTACTAGCCAGAAGAAATGAAAAACAACTAATTTTTCTCTTAATATTGTTATAATAATTCGACCTGTGTTAATTTGTGTATTTGCTCGCAAAATTCCACTCGTAGGTGGAAACATGGGAGATAAGTTTTCTATAATTACCCGTGCAATTGTGCTATTTGTGAAGATAATTCTAAATTCATTAAAATTATATACGTCGTTTGCTTTGTGAGAATCTTTAAGGACTTGGACGATTAACTACTCGGCGTCCTATCTCTGCAATTTGTAGTTATCCTTTCGGCCTGCTTAGAGGGCGTGCTGCATGAACAACTATTAACTAAGTTGGTAATAAAAACTTTTTTTATACAACGCCAAAAATCGTAATACTAATAATTTATTTTTCATACTTTCTATCTCCATGCCAATATTATTAAAGTTATCATACTAAGCTGGACAGTACTCTAGTTGCAACGAGATTTTTAATCTATTACGAACACGTAATTAAATAACATATGAAGTTGATCGGGTAAGATATTTTTTTCCTTTTTTACATAGCTGTACTGGACAAATTTTATTCTTTCGCCTTCGACACACGGTTAGCGGGGAGAACATGGTGCAGCCCGTTGCGGGATAGAGCGACGCATCGTTGCATGGCGTGGTGGTGGCGTGGCGTGGCGTGGCGTGGCGTGGCGTGGCGTTGCGCAGTACGATGTAGTGCAGTGACGTGTGCGATTTGTGGGGCGTCGCTGCAAGATCGTAACAACGCGATTTTTCACGCAGGTTGCCCGTTCCCCGCTGTCGCCACCTCCGTTTCCCGGTGTGCGTTTACAACTACGGTTTAATGAAACTCGTCGCGAATTCGCGATGAGCCTAGTGCGAACAACTCTTGAAAACGGAAGTGAATTTCCACCTGGATTACGCACACAGTACCTCTAAATGTCGAATGGTGAGACCAAAAGAATTGCCAGTCGACGAAATAAAGTATAAGTAAATAGGTAGAATTAGGGGTTAAATAGAGAAAAAATTAAAATATGTATGTGAATGTCATATTTTGGAGAGAAATATCGAAATTTAATTGCTGGTAAAGTTCTGTATGTGAACTATCAATATTTATACAGTCATTGAGATATGTGTATATTAAAAGATATGAGAAAGAATAAATGCATACTCCACTCGATATTAGTAGTATTTCTATGACAGCAACGATATAATAATCGATTCACACCATGTATAATATCCATGCCTTCAATATGCCTAGTTTTAGAGTGACTGATCTCCAATAGCAAAACACTTCTATTTTAATGTTGTTGCTCTAACTTTTTCTTGTTCTACACGTCTAAAACAAATAGATAATACATAAGTATCACGTTACAGTAAATGAAAATGATACTTTCTGAACAGCTCTGTGATTTTAAACAGCTAGTACAAATACAAATCAGCTTTTGTACCAGATTTCATTACGGACTTCACAGCGTCTTCGTCGTTTGTGATAAATACAAGAAACTTTGAGATTAGTCCGCTAGCTCAGAAATAATGATGAGACAAACGCTTTAAAAGTATTTGCCTCTAGGGTTTGCATTATCATTCTAAATTAGAGAATACTTGAGGTGCAAGTATTCTACGAAGTTTAACTGATAGTGTGTATATTTTTCAACTGTACGCATAGTATCCCGTGAAAGAGCTTAAACTACAGACAGAAAGTGAAACAACTAAACCGAGTGGGAATAAACACTAAAAATAAATCCACATTACGAGGAATTCAGCTTAAAAACTTACTGACAACCTTTGGCCTTAACTGGAAATCATGCATTTAAAACTGCATGAAAACTCCTGATGAAATACTACGCAAAAAAATAGAGTACACACGCCAGTGCGCCTTTGTGGCCATTCCTGCTGCCTCCCACCGGACGTGTCCAATGGATTAGGCAAGACACAAGAAATCCGGAACGTCTCAAAGGAGGGCAGAGCTCTTTAAGTCATTACGCGGGTTCATTACGCCCGCGAACCGGATTGTATGTAATTCTAATCATCATTACCAGAGGACTCGGTCGCCGCGCTTTGTATGCGGCGGACATCGTTTGTTACCGCTGTCCGACGTCTCCTTGTCCCCGCCCTGTCCCTTCGACTTAACCCTGCCCACCCTGTCCAACCCCTCCCTCTCCAACCCTCCTTGTCTGACTGCACCCGCGTATCTCTTCTTTTTTTATTAACCGAGAGACTAATCCCAATCGTTATTGGATTTAGTGGAAACGTCGAAGCGTACTCCCTGGAGTTCTAGAGGCCAATAATAAAAACACAGTTCAATAGAAAAGCAACTGGCTCGGAAAGGAAACAAAATGCAGCAAGACGCGGTCGGTTCCAATAAAAAAAGAAGAGGAAGAAAAATAATGGAACAGTGATGTAAAAGGTGGTATAAGAAAAGAATTAAGTGGAAGAAGAAGAAGAAGAAGAAGAAGAAGAAGAAGAGATAAAGCAACATAGAAGGAGATAAATGTGGCAGAAAAGTGAAGTAGGGTGGAATGTCTCAGGAATATGATGTTGATTATTTTACAGACTTAAAGTATTATTGTGAATTAGATACATTTTTAGGGATACAATTATTTCACAATAAAAAATGAAATGAAAAAATGTAATCTTAATTGTTTAAAGGTTGTACAAGTTGCACATCCGTCATGTAGGATGCAATAAAAAATAAACTGTCAATAAAATCATTTCAAAATCCCATACAACTATCCATCTTCAGCAACAACCTTAACTGCTATACTCAGACATCATAATACCACAGCAATAAAACTACAAGATGCCAGCGGAGCAGCGACTTTAGCCCTCTCACAAATCACAAACATTCGCCCGGGGACACGCAAATCCTTCGCAATGTTCACCATGCCTCACACACCGGGCATGGAAGCCTTCATTTCTTCTTTCCTTTAGCAAATCTGGCACCTCGGAACGCTCGTTTGCAACCCAAACAACGCGAATAAATCACTGGGGGCCATAACCACTGTCACAACCGCCAGCTTCGCCGCCGCCGCCGCCGCCGCCGCCGCCGCCGCCGCCGCCGCCGCCGCCGCCGCCGCCGCCGCCGCGGGCCCGAGGTCGCGTTTCCACCGCGGTTCGCTCGAAGCGCGCCTGTGGTCCGTCGATGGTTGCGGTGGCCGCGGGGGCGGAGATAGGGGTGGCGGTGCTGGTGGGAACGACCGCTGTGGAAGGGGAGGGATGTGGCAAGGGACGACTGTGAGGTTGGTAGCGAATACTGCGAGAAGTCGTTGGTGTGGAGGCGGGTTGAACAGTGGCAAGAGTGGCAGGTTGGGTATAGAGGTTAAAGAGACGGGTTCGCTTGGGTAGGCCTCGGCAGAAAAGACGGCGGCAAGATTGGTGGAGAGGGAGACTGCTTGACAGATTTGCGTGGGCAGCAGTAGCGTTGTAGGAGACGGCGTGTAGGGTGGAGAAGAGAGCGGCACGGACGGCTGCGTGGAATGCAGCGTGGGCGGCGGCGTGTGTGGTGGCGGAAGCAGCGAAGAGGGCAGCTGCGTGGGTGTGAGAACGGCGGCGGTAAGAGCGCATAGGCGAGCGAAGCCATGAACGGCGACGAGGACAGCGACCAGTACGTGACGGGGACGGGGATGGTGAATGGGGAAGCCGGAGGGGACGGCGGGGGGACGGCGGGGGGACGGCGGGGGGACGGCGGGGGGACGGCGGGGGGACGGCAGGGGGACGGCGGGGGGGCGGCGGGGGGACGGCGGGGGGACGGCGGGGGGACGGCGGGGGGACGGCGGGGGGACGGCGGGGGGACGGCGGGGGGACGGCGGGGGGACGGCGGGGGGACGGCGGGGGGACGGCGGGGGGACGGTGGGGGGACGGCGGGGGGACGGCGGGGGAACGGCGGGGGGACGGTGGGGGCCGCGGAAAGGAACGGCGGAAAGGGACGGCGGAAAGGGACGGAGGAAAGGGACGGCGGAAAGGGACGGCGGAAAGGGACGGGGGAAAGGGACGGGGGAAAGGGGACGGGGGAAAGGGACGGGGGAAAGGGACGGGGGAAAGGGACGGGGGAAAGGGACGGCGGAAAGGGACGGCGGTAGAGGGGGCGGTAGAGGGGGGCGGCAGAGGGGGTGGCAGATGGGCGGCCTAGCTGCAGCGGATAGGGCGTGAGGGTACGGGAAGGGCGGTGGCGACGGCGGGGAGGACGGCCGTGACTACGGCTGCGCGGGGGATGCGGCGACAAGAAGAGTGGCGCGCGGCGGCGCGGGGCAGCGGCGTGGGCCGTGGCCCCCGGTTCAGCGCTCGAACGCTCCGCGGCTGCGGTAATGGATGTGGGCGCGCGCCGCCGTGTCGGTGTCAGCCATGCGTCACCGCGTCGCCGTTGGCGCGGTCCGCCTCCCGCCGCCGTCGGACGGCGCAGCTGCGGCTACACGCGACGCAGTCGGGGGCGTGGACGCGCGCCCGTTGCCCGGCGCTGGTGGAGAGCCTGCGTGGGGGCGGGGGCTACGCCGCCGGAGGGAAACGATCCGATATTTCTGCCTGCCGTGGCGTTGTCAGTAATAATAGATATAATTGCCTATGCTACCATTTTTATGTTATCCTCATAGTTGTTTTCTCAGTTGTCATTGAATGATTGTTCGTAATACTGTAGGTCTTTGTGTCTAAAATTACTCGTTCCCAATATGGTGGTAATGCTTCCTTAGATTCGGGCTTGAACGTGTCGTTTGTGAACATTTACTACAACTCTTCAAGAGTATTATTCCCGTACATATGTTCTAGAGAGTTAGCTAGGTTCGAAGTGATTTACAATTGACCATAATAAGGGAATATAAATAATTTGTTTCATCTTCGGAATCAAAGTCTTATATGATATTTTGATGCATTTCAAACACACCAAATAAATATAATATTACTATATTTTACAAGCAATTGTTTCAGAAAGGGAAGCTCCTGCACATATAATATTTTTTATTGAAACAAATAACAGAGGAAAGAAGAGAGTTTAATTTAGACACGCACATTGTATTAATTGATTTTGAAGAAGCTTTCGACCGAGTAATCAGGAGTAGATTATGGGCCACAATGGATCGAAGAGGCTTTCCAAAACATTTAATAAACGTAAAGAAAAGTTTATATAAATACAAAAATCCGAAAAAATAAATCCTCATCAATCACAACCATTAAAAACTAACCAAGAATTAAAACAAGGTTGCAGACTCTCCCCAATATTATTTAACATCTATCTGTAGACGATATTCTTAGAGAATGGAAATTAAAAGTAAAACAAGGAATCAGATTGAACGGAAATAATTTTACCAATACTCTGCTCTTTGCTGATGACTAAGTTATTATGTATGAAAAGGAAAATGATCTCCAAATGACACTCCATCAATTATATTTAATGTTGCTTTTAAAGGAGTTTATCCAATTAGAACAAAAATATGCCTGGAAAACCGGTCAATACAACAAATATCACATTTCAATTATTTGGGATGTGATATAAGTTACAACGGGAGCCAAGATATAAAAAATAAATTGTACAAGTTCCAATATATGCGGTGCGCTACATAGAACATTAAGAAATAAAACTAGAAAAGACTAGAAAAGACACAATGTTAAAATTTTATAAAACAATGGCAATACCAGTATTCCTGCATGGGAGTGAAAATTGGATTCTCACTCAAAAAGAAAAAAATGAATATTCATGCTTCAGAGATGAACTTTTTAAGGAGAGTAAAATGTTGTACTTAGCTTGACAAATAAATGAAGATATAAGAAAATAATTAAATATATTTAGTTTAAATTATTGCATATAACTATAGAAACGACTTGAAAAAACATTTAGAAATAATGGAGCACAATAGGCTACCTAAACAAGTGCTGCAGTACAACCCAACAGGAAGAAGGAGTGTAGGAAGACCACGCAGAAAATGGTTTGACATGTCAAGACGGAATAGGAAATCGCCTAATATTTGAAGGTCAGAAGAAGAAGAAGAAGAAGAAGAAGAAGAAGAAGAAGAAGAAGCAGAAGAAGAAGAAGCAGGAGCAGAAGAAGAAGAAGCAGAAGAAGAAGAAGCAGAAGAAGAAGAAGAAGAAGCAGAAGAAGAAGAAGCAGGAGCAGAAGAAGAAGAAGCAGAAGAAGAAGCAGAAGAAGAAGAAGAAGAAGAAGAAGAAGACTATATTTTATATTAATAAAAATTAAAAATTTAAACGAGTATATTAATATTTTATATTGTGCATAGTTAATTAATTTTTAGTTGTTTTAAGTTATCTAAGAGATTATTTTTAAAGTAATTACAACGAATATACACGTAGTGTAAAGAATTTTGAAAGTTTCTTAAGTTAAGTAACAAAGTTAAGTAATTTTTTCCAATATTAAGGTTTAAAACTCTAGAAGAGTCCTTTCCATGAGAAAAAAGCAACGGGCTTGACAAATTAGCTTTGATACAAAACAATTTATTTAAAAGTATGGGGTTATCCATAATTACATTGATGTGAAGGTAAATAATACACTGACCCTAATATTTAAACTTCCGAGTATCCGACAAAATTAGAGCGCACCTCTCAGATTGATCCTTTGTGTCCAACAAACGGATTTCTACATTTCATGAATGCACCAAGCAATTAATTTCTCAAAATAATTACAACATAATATTTCTATATTGAATAGCGTGATGCATTTAATAGAATTCCTCTATTTAAACAAAATGTCATTTGAATATTGAAAATTCGTGGAATTCCCGGAATGACAATGAATTATTTCGAGGATATATTTGTTGTTTCTGTTTGGAAATACTACTATTTCTGAAGGTTTTAATTTCATAAGTTCATTTAAAAAATCAAATGTTTAAAATCAATGTCACAAACGAGTTAGAAACTGATTTGAATGTGTTTCTGACGAAGGAGTTTTTATGATTAAAACAAAATACACCATCAAAACTTAAAATAACAAACAACTTGTATTTCCTGAATTTTGCAGTAACAACTCATTTCCTTGCAGAGGAGGAATATAAACTCATACGGTTACTAAAACCTCTTCAGTTTTAAAGACGTATTTTCTGTTAGTACTAGGAGAGCTATAAAATTCGATACTGATTTGTGGATACGAATATTATTACTTTATTTTCTAATGAACAAACTAAATTACAACGGACTACATAATCAAAAATTTGATTAAATTATTATTTTTTGTATCACACATACCAAGCAAATGCACCGTAATAAATAACTAGCACAACATTATTTAATCTCTGGAGATAGAAGTGTGGCTTAATTTAGTCTCAGAAACTAAGTTATGTCTAAAAAACCTTCAACCATACACTTGCCAACAAAATAATATGCATAATACAGAGACTGTTAATTTGATAGTGTTAATTTATATACTACATATAGTTTCGTTTGTGATATCGCGCAGTTACAAATATATTCACTAAATTCATTCAAATATTATATCTTTTAACCTAAATGTGTCGTGTACAATGTCCACCTTTGGAAAGCGAACATCAACGAAAAGTCTCCATTCTAAGTAGGCGAAAATGAAAGGTAAATCTAAAACGGTAAAGTTCGCATATTAATAGCTGACACATTTGCCTCCATTACCTCATGCAAAAGATAAGCGTCTACATTTTAACTACACATGTATATTTCACGCAGTATCAAACTGCACGACCCCGGCTGCCCAAACTCGCTTTGCATGCAGCTCGTTTGAGCAAGACGGGTATGAGGAAAAGGGCACGGCAAATGCACGGCAATTAAATTACAACTTTCGTAACGCGCATAAATACGTTTCGTCATCCATAATTCAAGCGAGTACTTGAATTATCGCGGACGATTCGTGAATTAAATGCCGTAATTCACTGATAATATTCAACGTGACAGTTGTGCCCCCGTTCGGGCGCATAATCGAGTATGGCCGATGAAAACGAGGCCACGTATCTGTAAAATCTGGGCCGGAGCAGCGGTAGCCTGGAGCCGGCTGCACATAGCGCAACGCAACGTCAGAGACCGGGAGAGGGCAACACGACTTTGAGCAACTGAAGAACGGAGTTTTGCTAGACGACCACACGCACGCTGTAACTCAGACGCGCGCTCGGGCTCAGTTTTTTAGAAATTTTAAACATTAGCGCAGGACAGTCATATCTAGAAAGTCAAAACCTGTTCATCGAAGTAATTGAATTGAAGTGAAGTGAATAACTTATTTTACTTGGCGAGACCACACAAATTTTGCTACGCTCCTTTCACCAACTAGCGGAGAAAGGAGGTATTTATTGGGCGATGAAGCAAGAGATTTGAATTGTTGAGCGCCTAAACTAATGTAATTAATTAATCTTTGAATTCTAAATGAAAATTCATGAAGTTTTAGTTTTCGCTTATAATGTTCCACTGGAGAGGTTTCCCGGCAGGTAATATTAATACAAGCTAGTATCATATTTACTGTTTACAGAAAATACTCAACGCTCAAAGTTCAATTTTCTATTTATTCTGTAAAACTTTACAAAGTATATTGACAGCTCAATATTGACACGAAGCGAATGAGATCAACGAATACTTAATTATTCGATGAATACTAATGCGCTTTGGGATTTCACGGCCTATAGATCTTTCAACAGCATTACAGAACTCTGCATTCCCGTATTACACACTCCTAAAATGTTGGACACAGTTGTACGAGTTGAACTATATGTAATGCTAGAGTCATGAGCAACATACAAATGGTATATTCGTGTGAATTCGTCTTGTGAGGGTAGGATTTCAACCCGTCATGGTTAATTTCCATAAAAAATTGACAAATTTTTTCCCGATTTGTCAGTGAATTCTTTTCTCTATACGACCAAAAATGTAACGAAAAAATTGGAACAGTTATTGAGAAAAAAACAACATAAATTGAATTTACTTCAAGCAAAAATATTGCATAATGACTACTCACCTTTTCAAAAAATTGTACGTGACTTTAAAAGCATATTTTTAATAGAAATTTTACTGGGGAAGAAACTATATATCTCCAATATTGTACTGACACATTCTCTAAAAATGCAACCTATGCAATTATTATAAGCGTACTTTGTACTTATCGAAAAAAAGTATTTTTTTTTCTGTGACAAAGACTGACAAAACGAGGACTAGTTCTAAACAACTTATTAAAAGTAGAAATTTACTATATATTACTTAATTATATCAAGTACTAGGCTTATCCACTTTAACATCAAACACCCACAATTCCAATTTATTAGTCGAAAAAAGTTGTTTTTTTTGTTTTGTTGCAGCATTACAATATTTTCTGTTCACTACGCGAGTACGTAGCTTGGCGGGAATGCATTAGAAAACGTTCAACTGCTTACACGAATAAAAATAAATTTAACGGCCTGTAACCGACATCGATACCACAAAAGGGAGTGTATGAATAGATATCAACTTTTTACAGCCACTTCTTCAGGATTTGATGCTGTGCCCTTACATCAAAAGCACAAATCATTACATCAAATACCTCCTGCATCAAAAGTTTGGTAAAGATTAATACAACAAAAATGCAGAAAATAAATAATTTAAATAATATGTTGGTTGATGCACCACGATAATTATTTTTCGCTTAGAGTAGATTGGTGTCTAATATATTCCAACAAAGGAAGTAGCGGTGCAGCGGAACTGGTATCTAATTCATTCGCTAGAGGAAAGTTGCGGTGCTTAAGACAAACATTTTTATTTTAACAGCAATGTTCTGTAAAATAAAGTTAAAGAAAATCGCAGTATTTTATTACAGTTTGGACCAACAACATTAAAAATAAAAGCCTTAAACGCCGTGGTTTATATCAAATTGACCTGTTTCCTCTTCCACAATGATTGGGAATGAAGAAAGACCAGGTAACGCCGGGTATTTTGCTAGTTTATAATAATATTAAGCGTAGCGATTAAATGCAGTCATTTGAATACACACACAATCACGGAAAAGTAGGCTTAAGATTCATCCAAAACTTTCATTCGGAAAGCTCCGCATCGAATTCCTCGGTGGCATTCTGGAAATCCTAAAAATTCATAATTTAAATTAATGAAGAGCGTTCGCAGGAATTGCATTACATCCATCACGTGCGCAAAACCGGCGTTCCTCAACCGGCTGTCGGCACGCCCCGCCCCGCCCCGCCCCGCCTCGCCCCGCCTCGCCCCGCCTCGCCCCGCCTCGCCCCGCCTCGCCCCGCCTCGCCCCGCCTCGCCCCGCCTCGCCCCGCCTCGCCCCGCCTCGCCCCGCCTCGCCCCGCCTCGCCCCGCCTCGCCCCGCCTCGCCCCGCCTCGCCCCGCCTCGCCCCGCCTCGCCCCGCCTCGCCCCGCCTCGCCCCGCCTCGCCCCGCCTCGCCCCGCCTCGCCCCGCCTCGCCCCGCCTCGCCCCGCCTCGCCCCGCCCCGCCTCGCCTCGCCCCGCCCCTCCCCGCCCCGCGCCGGACGAGTACCTGCGGGGAAGAAGAAGGGGGAGGAAGATTAATTACGGGCGGCACAAGAAAGCGAGGGCCCTAACGAGAGAACGATCTGGAGGACGCCATCGCCCCCCCTCACTCCCACTACCCAAGGTGCCCTGCTTGACACTGGATGGCTCAGCTAAGCGTGCGTAAGGATGTGGCGATATTTGGGAGCGATAGCAACAACGGAACGATACGGCGCCTATGTTGGAGTCAATCACTAATACCAAATCAACAGAAATACTGTTTTAAAGCAAGAAATAATACACTAGACTTTTTTATGTTGATGTATCTACTCTAAATCACGTTTAATAAATCAATTATCTTATTAGCATAATGCAGTTGTACTTTCTACAAACATTAAAATAAATGAAAAATGATATTATTTCCTGGTGAAACAATACTTCACACTAGAGATATAAAGTGCCAAAGCGAAAAGAAGGAAAATGCCTAAAATGCTCAGAGTTAGTTCCATTTTTTCGATACACATATTGCTAATTTCTTACTGTTACTACTGTAGAATAAATTCAATAACATTGATATTATTATTGAAGTACTGGGAACAAAAGTATCGATAATGTAAGCATCGAAAGTGTAGCTATCTCCCAAGCATGTGACTATTGGTAATTCGTGTCTTCATGTCTTAAGTCACACAAAGAAACTTCAACGTAAGATTTACTTTTGAAAAAAATATAAACTTAAGTTTACTACCCTAAAAATAACCATTTATATGGTTATTCACTGTCCGCATCGGATATTCGTTACTATGTTTACAAGCTTATTTCATTTTAACTTTTATATAATGTGAAGTGTGTTATAATAAGGTACCAGTTCTTCATGCAAATCATACACTCCCATTACTACAAAGATGTAATCAAGTAATCCTAAATAACTTTATATTACAAATATTATTGTACCTATGTCCTGTCCTGAGCTCGACAGACCAGAGGCGGCACAGCCTCGTGTTGGTTCGTGTGGTTAGCACGAAGACATCCCTTTACCGTAAATGCTGATCTTCTTAACCTTAGAGTGGGCTTTCGCATCGCCACACAGCAATAGATACTGGGGCATTTGTAAGGAAAAAACTAAGTTATAATTTACCTCGGCAGGGAATAGCACCCGGGGGTGCACGTGGGAAGTGAGAATGCTAACCAACGGCCCGCCCGAGAGGGAACCTACACTGCTGCTGAGACATAAAAGAATGCAAAATGAACTATTTCGACGATTCTTGCTTCTAAATATTTATATCTGTGGCAAAACATTGCAGGAATCATTAACGATCATTAGAAACAAAACTTATCATATTGTACTTGTATTATTGGTTTGTCTAATTTTTTTTATCTGCGTTGTAAGCAGACATTTTGTGTTAATGATTTTTATTCTCATATTTTATTGTTTTCTTTTTAATTATGCTATTCTCAGTTTGTCATTATACAATTTTAGGTGATATTTTGATTTTTTAATCCGAGAAAAGTTTATATTTTAGACGAGCACTATGGATAATAATGATTCCTATTTTCAAAAATGAATTTATAACAATAAGTATCGATTTACGATACTGCACGTATTATTCACAATAATAAAATAGTTAATTGGATGTGCCATTTACAGCAAGATGATGTGTAACATTAAAATGAGTTTCTAGTTTATCAAATACAATGCACACAAGACCTCTGCCCTCTGCACTGCACAATCCCGAATAACGACGATCGCATGCATCGTGAAAAAAAATGCGGCAATTAATGAGCGAAAGGACCCCACATTCCACGATTTTTGTTCGTCCCGACGCAAAACCGCAATAAAGGAGTAGCGACGTGCACGATGAACAATTCCATCTAACAGCGCCGCCAGGCAAATATTAAAAAGAAGGGAGACGATGCCAGGTGGAACCAATGAGATACCGCACAGCTGCTGCGGTGTCTCTGGGCCGGCCGGGATGGTGGTAAGCGTGCCTCGCACACTCGAACCAAACAGAACGAAACGAGGGAAAAGACACAAGAATAACATAAAGATAATAAATCCATAAAATGATATCTCGATAAAATTGGATGAGAAGAAATAACGTGGAAAGGGGAAATTTTCTTTTTAAATTATTTTCTTTCCCGGAAAAATAGCATGTTGCTGCAGGTGACTTTTGTATTGATTTCATAAACACACACACGCGCGTATGCAATTGCACATATAAAAACGTTGAAAGTAAAGAGTGAAACATGACACTGATCTAATTATTGTTGTGTTTCTGGTTTATTAAATTTCTGTTGAATAAATAGCTTCACGAAGGTAACTCATCTTTCGAGACTGTGCACTACTTAAGGTTGTGTTCAGAGGAAGGTTAGAGGAGTCGATTCGAGGCGAGTCGACTGGAGGTATGCTCAGCGCTCCAACTGAGGTCACTGCACTGCCTCTGACCGGTAGGTGCAACGTTTCAGCTCCCGACAGAGGCATGATTTGCATTGGTTAGTTAGGGAGTCTCTCATAGTTTCTCCAAAGAAAACCAGGTAAATGTCGGAGCAGAACCCTAAGAGACTGGCCAAGGACCGCGAGCGATATTTCCTCTTACTTATCCTATCCTCGACCCCTTATGGACACACATCTATACTTACAAGCACTACAAAGATCGAGAGACGTCGTGACCTAGAGATTGTCCCGGCTGGAGCGGTGCTCCGCTGGTGGGAGTTATCTGGATGACGAAAAACCCCGCCAGCCGACGTGTAGGTTTGCGCCGGATCTCCCAATCGAACTAGGGAAGAACACTGGCAGCGACCGCGATAAAACATGAACTACATTTACAGGACTGATGAGAATACTAGTTGACGCCCCCGGAAAAACGAAATAAAAAATCAATCAATCGACTCGAGGATTTGTGCAGCACATCTCCAACGCAAAAATCTTCGTGCAAAAACACTCTTTGCGCACTTCGACCCACTGTGAGGCCCAGAGGGGACACGGGCTCCGCAGCAACAGCGAGGCTCGGTTTACGCCCCACAATTTGTGGAAAAATGAAACGGCGAGTGGCGGCGCGGCGGGAACGGCGCCGCCTAATTGCGGGTCGACGGGCGGGCGGGTCTTTCTTCGCCGTTGCCTCCTGTTGCCGCCTAATGCGCCGGCTCAATCGCGGGGGGAGGCCAGGGGGAGGGGGGCCTTAACCGAAAAACGCGCCGGCTGCAATCCCCGTTCGGGACTATTAAAAGGAACGAGCGCGACGTGTTTGGCAGCCAACGACGCAGCCGATGCCGCTTTACCGCAGCCCGCGCCCTCAGCGCCCCCACGCCCGCGCACGCCGCCCGCAGCCGGCATCCCGACCATCCCCGTCCCCGCCTCTGCGACACCCACCCTTCGCCGACCAGCGCTCCACGTCACCCCGCCTCTCCCCCAACTAAGCCTTCCCCGCCGCCTCGCCCCACCCTGTTCAGTTGGGTTCGCCACCCACGTTGGGTTGCCCTGCCACCCTCGCCTCCTCACGTTAGTGCCTTGGATGGTTTGAAACACTGCGCTCTGCTGCCCGCCCTACCCAGCCACCCACGCCCCACCCCCAGATGTCACCTGCACCCTTCCGTTCTCTAGCCAGTCGCACATGCCAACCCACTCCTCTCCACCCAGCGGCGGGAAGGAAGGAGCGGTGAGGGTGGCTGAACAGGGAGAGATGAGGCCCCTCCCTACCAAACTGCCCCAGGTGCCTCATCCCTCCCTGTTTAGCCGCCCTCGCCTCTCCCTCCTCTACCGCTGCCGGCGCAGGGAGTGTTTCCACGCCCGCATCCCGCCATCGGCCTTGCAGCCCAGACCCGCCCCTCCCCACCGAGCCATCATTGCCGCCCCCACCGCTCCCCCAGCCCCCTTCCTCTCAGCTTTCACCCCTCTCTTTCCTGCCAGCAGCGCCTAACCTAGGTAACACACCTCTGCCCCATCCTCACTCTCTTGTAAGCGCGTTCTATTCTCCCACCCGCCTTGACGCGCCCCGTCACCGTTCCCCCACCTGCCACCTGCGCCCCGTCACCTACCCCCGCCCCGCTCTCTCGAATGTGCCAACCTCCCTCCCGGCTCGAACATGCTCTCTCCCCTCACCCCCACCAAGAAGCCCCTAACCCCGCCGCTTAAATCCCCTCTCGCTCCACCCAAGCGTGGCCCACCCGATCACCAGCTGCGCTACACACTTCGACCCATCGCCTGGGCGTTCCCGTGCACATAAAGCGTGCGTCACGAGGTAACAAATGCAGGCAGCCACACGTCCCACCCTCACTCTGCACTAACTCCACAACCGAGACTCGATCCTCCCTTTCATTGCATTAAAGGACCGCGAACGCCCCACGAGCCAGAGAAGAAATAAATATCCGTCATCTGTGTCAACAGTTTAAGTGATGTGGTATATCAATGATTCATCAACAAAAATGCATTAAACAACAAGGAGTAATTATATATTTCAAGACTACCTTTAATACGTTTTGGTAAAGATAATGTCTCTCGCAGTCAGTTAGAAAAACGCCGTAGTTTTTCTTTTATAGAGGACACATTTTTAACTTATTTACAATCACTAATAACGATAAGTTTTAATAAGCCGGAACAAAACAGAAACAATTATTCCAAAAAAACAACAACAACAACAATCATTAAGATAAACATCAAGAGAGTAAAGACAACAGCAGTACCTTACGCACGAGGGTTCAGCTGACGAGAATAAACAAAGACCGCCGTTGCTGTTCTCTACACGTGGCTCGCGTGCTGTGAATGCATCGTCGGACGCTGTGCATCTGAGGAATAAATTCACATGGCAGCACAAACGAGGCATAATGAGCGCGCGGGGCACGTGTCATTTAATGCCGCTATCGCATGTCTCTTGTCGGAGTGCTGACGCAGCACTCGGACTCGCGCGGCTCCCACACAACTCGCGCCGCGCAGACCCCGCCCCCCTCCCTGCTCCCGCGACCCGAACCGCCCTCCCCCTCGCTGAACCACCGTCACCCCTCAATGCTGGCTTCTCTTCCCTTGCAATCACCATGGCTTCTCGCCATCTTCGTTCCGTCCCGCCATCCTCCTCCCCTCTCGCCCTTCTCGTCCCCTCTCGCCATCCTCGTCCCCTCTCGCCATTCTCGTCGCCTCTCGACACCCTCGTCCCCTCTAGCCACCCTCGTCCACTCCCACCATTCTCGTCCCCTCCCGCCATCCTCGTCGCCTCTCGCCATCCTCGTCTCCTCTCGCCATCCTCGTCCCCTCTCGCCATCTTCGTCCCCTTCTCGCCATCTTCGTCCCCTCTCGCCATCTTCGTCCTCTCTCGCCATCTTCGTCCTCTCTCGCCATCTTCGTCCCCTCTCGCCATCTTCGTCCCCTCTCGCCATCTTCGTCCCCTCTCGCCATCTTCGTCCCCTCTCGCCATCTTCGTCCCCTCTCGCCATCCTCGTCCCCTCTCGCCATCCTCGTCCCCTCTCGCCATCCTCGTCCCCTCTCGCCATCCTCGCCCCCTCTCGCCATCTTCGTCCCCTCTCGCCATCTTCGTCCCCTCTCGCCATCTTCGTCCTCTCTCGCCATCTTCGTCCTCTCTCGCCATCTTCGTCCCCTCTCGCCATCTTCGTCCCCTCTCGCCATCTTCGTCCCCTCTCGCCATCTTCGTCCCCTCTCGCCATCTTCGTCCCCTCTCGCCATCTTCGTCCCCTCTCGCCATCTTCGTCCCCTCTCGCCATCCTCGTCCCCTCTCGCCATCCTCGTCCCCTCTCGCCATCCTCGTCCCCTCTCGCCATCCTCGTCCCCTCTCGCCATCCTCGTCCCCTCTCGCCATCCTCGTCCCCTCTCGCCATCCTCGTCCCCTCTCGCCATCCTCGCCCCCTCTCGCCATCCTCGCCCCCTCTCGCCATCCTCGCCCCCTCTCGCCATCCTCGCCCCCTCTAGCCATCCTCGTCCCCTGCCGCCATCCTCGTCCCCTCTCGCCATCCTCATCCCCTCTAGCCATCCTCGCCCCTCTCACCATTCAGGTTCCTTCTCGTCAACCACTCACGTCTCACGTCACGTCCTCACGTCAAGTCAGGTAACGCCACGACACTCACATCCCCCACGTCACGCATTCCACTCCTGACTCACGGCTATCTCGTCATCCACGGCCCGCCTTACCTCCCTGCGTATTCCGTGGACCTTACCTTCACCATTATTGTGCAAAAATTTTCACAGTTGCCAATCTTCTCAAATTGTCATTGCGTACCTGCCACAGAGTATCCAACTAACTACGGCGGATCACTGTTACCTCGAAAATGACACTTTTCACTACACATTCAGTGCAGCATATAGTATCAGCTTCACTAGACGTTTCACCGCTGTGCGCCGTCGAAATCGGCACTGGTTATTACCATTTCTACGAACACGAATACTTAACGGAAAAATATGCATCTTCGATACCAAAATGAGGAAAGTTATCGTCCATTCTTTTATTATGTCACTATCATTCGCGAAGTTGCTATCTAAAGCAGACTTTACAGTAGGTTTGCCTAACGGTCGCAGCTCACCACATCGCTCCCAGCTCTCCCCCACTGTCCTCCAAAGGTATTTACCCATCCAACAACTCCCCCACCAACATTTGCTCGTCCCCATACCCGCCCCAATCTCTCGACGCCCCTTCACCGGCCCCCACATCATATCCGTACTCACCCTCATCCTCGCCAGCCTAACCACCTCTGCCGCAAACGCCATCGCAGGCCCCGCGGCTTACCCCTTCGCAACCTAGTGCACCACCACCACCACCACCGCCGCCGCCGCCGCCGCCGCCGCCGCCGCCGCCGCCGCCGCCGCCGCCGTGCCCACCCTGACCATCGCCGCACCACAAATACGCTGGATAGCAAAGGGTCGGGCACCAGTAGCCGCGAGGCAGGAGCTGGCCCATATCCGACCGCGGGAAATAAATTTCGTGGGTCATTAAAAATTAATACCGCTTTGAAACCGGTGCGGAAATCTGACCCACAGAATCCTTTTCCTCTGCAATAATTATTCCACGCTGGTTAACGTTGGGAGCTAATTATAACGGCCTTCCGCGAAAATACCAGTAAGGATGTTAAATTGAATCTGGAACTGGGGAACTAAACCTCGCGTAGTGAAGTAGTGGTTTTCGTGCTTACATAAAACGTTAAATTTCATCCGTTGCACGTGATGTTTTTGACTGATCAAGAAATAATTTGTTTGATGAGAAATTAGTTTTATTCGAAAATATGTAAAACTAAGGGCGAACGATCAAGCAACAAGTTCATTTGTCCAATATTCATTTTAATGAGTCGTAAAAAATTCTTGGAATCACTACGAGTAAGACACTCCAACGTGAGTATTCTTCATACCTAACAAATTATGAAGAAAAAATCTAAGACTACCAATGTTTGATACGAAAAATGTGCGATAATGGATAGTGTTTAATATAAAATAAAACAATCTTAACTTCCTTTAAAGGTTATTTGTAATTTAATAACATGGGTTTTATTGCTTTTCGAGACATACCAATGTGCGAAAATTCATTGTACGTTTTTAATCCAACGTACATACACACATACACGCAAAACTATATGTTTTTTGTATGAACACTTATTCAAGCAAACATTTGTTTTGGTAGAACCTACGGTAGTTCATGTTTAATTGTGTGCATTCGCATCGCCAAAATTGCACTGGCATGACACACATACATTTGCAAAACCTGTGACCAGAGAAATATTTTAAAAACTATTAGACACCACCAAACAGTCGTTACGAAAAACAGTAACTATAAATTAATTAATACTTGGAGGTAAAACACGCGTTTTTGTTCCATTTGCTGCCTGACCGTACACTCAGAGAGAAACACAGCCCAATAAACCACAAACGTGTGTCATAACCATTCTGGATGAACAAGCACGGCTGTTTTAACGATAGATTAATTGTAACGTCGCACAAAACATGCGAAGCACATCAACACGCGTAGAGCGAGAGTACGTGTCAAACAGTGTGAACAAAAAACCAACAACAACAACAACAAAAAAAGACGATGCAACATGATGCACATCGTATACACTTTTATTCCCTTTAACTTGATGGTTGAGAATACATAAACAACGAATACCCTTGGTAAAGTTACGAATTGCAAGGAAGATTCTCGGTCTGGGTGCATAAATTCAGTTGTAGGACATTAAAAAATCTGAATGTTCACAATTTGCGGTAAAAATATTTGTAAACATTTTGATGTATGTTAATACCAGCAACGAAAATTAAGGGGTCGAAGTAAGATTTTCAAAGAAGAAATGATTCTTACAGAAATAAATTAATTATCCAGGTTGTTGTGAATACAGGTGAATAAATGCGAAGTATAATAAAACAAAGCAGTATAAAAAATAATAGGCAAGGAGTTGAAAACAGCAGAAACACATTTTCAGAGAACAGTTACCTGAACCATACCGAAATAATTTAATGTTTTTATTTTCGTGCATATGTCGGTACAAAGATCATTAATATACTAACACCACACAAGATCCATAAAGCAAATATTATGTAAAATGGCTCCTCATAATATGCTTCTTGTGAATTTCTGATGACATCATTTGTGAATATTATGAAAGTAACTTTGAGAACCGGAAAAGGAAATCCAACAACGTTGAAATCCATTAATGCCAGACGAATTCCACGTCGAACGCCCTGCCATCTGCAATCCCAGTTTTGAAACGCAAACGCGAAGTCTTTTGCGCCACAAGCTTCACTAAGAGGTTCACAACCAAACTAGACCAAGTCCATTTAGCGAGCCTTTGGGTTTTGATTGTAGTTCAAAGTTTTCAAAAGATACACTATTAAAATATAAACAAACGCTCTTTAGTACTCAGTAGGATAACTAAGCACTTGGTTCACTATGGCTCGAACTCAACATGCTTTACTTTAACAAATAATCGCATTATTACAATTTTTTTAAAAAGGGGACTTCATCTATAATGGTAGTTCTCACTTATAAATATATGAAGATTTTATCAATATTGAGACAGCAAAGTCCCAAATTAAGTAGAAAGATTAAGTTCGCTATAATTTTGAAGATCTCAAACAAAATTAATAATATTGTTTCTATTTTGTTTTCCTATTGTACATTTGATTTTTATATACTCTTAGAGATTAAAAATAAATATTTTATCTATTTGTTTATAATTAATTGGTTTCAGGTTCTTACTTCATATATCCAATCTCCCTAACAAGTTGATATATTTTGATAATTCGTTTTGTAAATGCATCACAAAGGTTATGTGATGTTCTTGTGAATAGACTTGAATTGTTAAGGTACTGTGAAAACTAGAGCCAGTATTTGATTATTTGAGAAAAAATTTGTAAAAGTTTATCCTGAGCATTTCACTTCATTTAACTGAAACTTCCAGTGACACACAAATTCATTTTATATGACAAATCATGGGTTGAAAGCTGCAAGAAGAATTATGTAATCTTTTATGGTTTTGATTTATGATGTTTGACACGCATGAATGTGTTAAAAATTTCGAACACAGGAAAAATGCAATTGAAATTCACTCGCTTGTTTCATTTGAAACAAAATATGTGCTCAAAAACTCGTAAATGTACAAAGAAACGGTTTGAAGCATTTAAAAGGAAATAAAGCAGAGCGTACGACTCAATAAAAATGGAAGAAGATGAAACATCACAATTTTTCATCATTTTGAGGTAGACAGCCCGGTTGACTACATCGGTATTGACATGGCGTGACCCGTAGGCGTTATCCAAATCCTCAGTAGCGAAAAGCAGGCTATCTCGTTGGCCGGTGCCGAAGGCTGCGCCACGCCACCGTGCGGAGAAGCGTAAAATTTCTCCACTCGATCCGAGGGCAAGATCATCCCCGGAGCGCGTCGGCAGGCCATCTGCGATTTGATGGCGCCAGATTCGGTTCTCGTCGGATGCGGCAAAGGTCCTTCCGAGCCGCAGGTGACGAGCCGGCGTTCTCGCCGGCGGCTGCGGCGCCGACAACATGAAAGTAAATACATTGACTGATGCGACGCTCAAAACCCATACGGGTGGAAGGAAGGAAACGTCAGGCGGGCGTGTATAGCCCGCAGGGGCAAGCAATTCCGATCGTAGGGGAAAACTTAATTTCCTCTGCTATCGGGTTGATGTGCAGAAGGATCGCGGGAGAGGCTGCTCCAGCTGGGGCGGCGACCGGGGGTGGAGGAAAGGGGTGGGTTTGGGGGGTCGCAAGACCTTGCGTGGCCCCGTAGGGACCTCCGCCCTCTGCCTCCCCCGACCGCCTCTGCCGCCGCCACCGACCTAACAATATTGAGGAACAGGTGGCGAACGGGCGGACCGATAAACCAAACGCTATGAGGGTAAACAGAAGAGTAGGGAAGGAGAAATTGTGGGGCGAAGGAGGTTGGAGTATTCCTCAAGCCGCGGACGAGACGGAGGATGAAGAGGACGTCAACGAAGAGGAAAATGAGGTGGGGAAGGACGAGCACAAAAACGAAGAGAGGAGAACGGGGAAAAGGAGGAGAACGAAGAACAGAAGGACGACGAGAAAGAGAGAAATAGAGAGAAAGAGAACAAGGCCGGGAAAGAGGTCGAGGAAAATGAAAAGAAGTAGAAAGAGTAAGGGGAGTTTGAGGAGGAAAAAGAGGACGAAAGCAGGAAACAAAAAAAAAAAAAAAATAATGCAGAAGTAATGATGGCAAATACTACACGATGAGTTATAGTTTCAACGGAATGCGGTAGCTTCAAAAATAATACAGACCGGCCCAAATAATTGTGACAGGCGTGGAGACAAAGTCAGAATATCGACACTCGACGGCAGACATGTCATAAACTCTGATAGGCAGTGCTGGCGCTAGTCATGGGCAGACCGGGTGATCGCTCGGGGCCTCCAAAGTCAAGGGGATCGATAGTGGGATCGATAAAAAAATATTGAAAATTTGAAGAAATTAGAAAAAATCGTCATCGTAATTTCATGTCAAGACACAGTATAAAATTTTCAATTAATTTTCCCAATAAATAATTAATTATTATGGTAATTACTTATGAGTTAGGATTCTATGAAATGAATCAAAAGACGCTAATATTAAAATAGGATCTACAAAAATTCATATTAAATATTTCATGTATTTAACAAGTGACTTTATTAAACATCTTTTTAACGTTTTAAGCTCACCGTGGAAATTGTATTATTCAATAACTAAATACTTTTACTTAAAACTATTCTATAAAATATATACCCCAAAAAATCGTTTTCTAGCTTAAACGTAATTTTTGTTATTCATTGAATTAAAATAACTCGTATAGTTTCACGAAATAGATTTCACATTTTGGATCTGGCAGTAGGGGCCACATTTCAGCATTGCCCCGGGCCCAAAACTGTCTTGCTCCGGCACTCTGCTGCTCGTAGGTGGCCGGCGGTCAACCGCCATGGGGCAGCACACGATGCGCGATGGCGATGCGCGTGGGCGATCGCTAGCAGGATGCTAGGAAACACCCACGTGCGTTGGCGTTAGCCGTGACGCCCGAGGGGGGGGAGGGGAGGGGAGGGGGGAGGGGAGCAGCGAGATCAGAGGTCTGCATCGCCCGTATTTCAGCCCGCTTGAACCCGCTTCACGGCACAAGTGCTTTAACCCACAATCGAACCCTCCACTATATTCAGACAGATAAAGCTTATTCAAGCACGCCGCAATCGAACTCACTAAACGCCATGGTTAATTCTTAAGCTCAGGGTATTTTTTTTCTTGGTAACTAATTAAAGCGAATGATGATTGTTTCGGCAGGTGCATTCAATTTGGATTCAATTCCTTTCATTCCGTTTCGGTGCTCACACCACGAACGGTTTTATCATTACCACCAATGACGATTCATAGAATTACAGTTTTACGAAAGATATTCGAATTTTGGCTTCCCTTTCCCTCGGATTCTCGAACTTCAATATTAGTTTACCCAACTCATTAACTTTAATAAAATAAATATCTCACAATTCCTCTATGTTTGAGGAATCCTTATGATAAGAATAATTTCATTCACTTAATGTGTTTTTCCATTATATAAATATCGTTATTTCTTATTGTTAAAATAATAATAATAATAATAATAATAATAATAATAATAATAATAATAAAATTATCAGCAGTATCATTACTATTATTTCCGAGCAAGAGGCTCAGTATTAAAATTGAAACAGCAAATAAAACCAGATATACGATGAAAAATCTGAATATAATTGATGGAAGTCCATATGAACGCAAGATTCGACGACGGAGCTCAAGGAATACGCTGCGCCAGAGCAAGATAGGATGAGGCGGAGACTCCACGTGCAGAGTAGCTGAATACGAAGCCGAAGCCACATTTCCTGTCCGGATCAGGGAGGGCTCGGCAGGCATCGGGCGCGAGCAAGGAAGAGAGAAGAAAGCGGCGGACGGAGGGACGCAAGAGTTCGGAAACTCATAAATATCGGGGTGGATACGGACTCAGCGCGATTTGCGAGAAACACCGAGTGAGATTTCGAGAAAACGTGCAGCCGCCGAGGATCGGGAGGGAAAGCTCAGAGCTTACGCCAACGAGGTCCCGTTGCATGTTCACCGAAATCTATTCGAAATGCAAAAGTGTCTCGCATTGGAGTTAGTTAAAAACACTCCGTATTTGTCCTCGCGGAATTTTTGCTGCATCTACGCGATAAGCGTTTTTGTACCAGAATTCGTTATTCTCTCATGCGCTTATGTCGCCTACAAATACAACGAAATACAGTTTTCTGGGAATTCACTGTGGTGGACGCAGTCGGCGAAATAACACGAATTGCGTTTTCAAATCTCAAAAATACGTTACAAATTTACGTTAGTGTACGGAAATAAACTCTAAATACTAAATAGGTTAATAAATATTTAGATCTGCTAGGTAATGAATTTACGAAAACTTAGAATATTCATAGGTTTTTTAGCGTATATACAATGTGATTAAAATCTAATATATAATGCGTAAAAATATTTTTCGTGTGAATTAAATGTGTATTTTAGGAGTATTTTAAACAATTATGTTGTCACTTTTTCATTTTTTTCATTACTTCAAAGGATCATACTTTTAAAATTTAAATATGAGTTGTGTTTCACCAAATTACATGGAAAGCAAATACTTCATTATACATATATAATGTAAAACATGTAAAATGATGAAAAGGTACATTGATTGTTCTCAAAGAATAAATAATTTTTGTAATGCAATTTTTTTTATTTCGTTGATTTAAGCCACTAATTTTAATCTCTTGTAAAGCAAATGTATTTCAACGAAAAATCTGTCAGAATAAAATATAACACTGTGGTAATCATTTAAAATGAAGTTTTTTTATGATTGAGATTTTAAAATTTCACACTTATCTTACATCTAAATATCTATAACATTTTATATCACCTCCTAAATGCACGCACGTTAAGCTAATACAAGAATGAATAAAATTTCAACAGATATAACAATATCCCAGAAGTAATAAATTTGTTTCCACGGACATTTCTTGTAATCAAACTGTTTCTCCTGCAAATTGAGAAGTGTGGCTCAGAGGGTTTGTTATTTAAACGAGTTGAAATTATTCACCGGAGTATTAAGTGAATTGAAAACACTATTTTCTTTTAATAACATCAAGTACCTGTACCAGCTATTTTGGGAAGTAAACATCCTTTGTATTTGATAATGATTTTGTAGATCTCGGAAGGTTCAAAATCCGAGGGATATTTGAGAATTTTCTCTCCCCTCTCTGGACCACTGAGAGCATCGCGCTCGTCGCTTTTCCATCCCGTAAGTGCTTCGCGCCGTCGTCGACCGTCGCTCTCCCACGCGACGGCATCACCCGAAGTGATGACGTGGCACCTGCGCCATATGGAGCCCTTCGATAACCGGGATTAATAGCAATCAAACACCGATGTTAATCACATTATTATGACCCAATAACGCCCCAGCACGGCCGCTAGTAAACGCAATTAGATCCACATTTAGCTAATAGTTGCTTGCGGCGGCCATATCGAATTATTTTCTTGAGTGCCGTCATGCTTCCCACGTCAGCCACTATAGACCCGTTGCGGGGGGGGGGGGGCACTCAAACTTTCGCATTACTGCCGACAATAGCGCGCCAATAATCCATGACCGAGCCTCATCTTATCCAAGCAGATAATCGGGGCCATTGTGACCACGCGAGTCCGCGCCGGGCTGAGCTGCGGTGACATTCGCTCGAGAGGTTTCTGGCCCCACCATTTTAACGCTGGGAAATATCATCATTATCGCCGTCCCCATCATCACCACCGCGCCAGCCGTCGTCATTATCATCGTTTTATCTGTCCCGCGGGCCCCGACGGACAATGGGTGGCGCCAGCGCGGGGGCCCTCGTACGCGACGGGGCGGCGGGACGGGGGGCGGGCCGTGGAGGGCCGAGCGGGCGGCCATTTTGCCCGCTGGAATTAAGGGATGATCTGCGGCAAAGGCGATTACCGTGCCCTAATTATGGAGAGGACCGGGCACAAGGATGCTTTTGTCCTGGGAAATGAACCGTACCACGCAACATATCGGCGGCGGGAGGGAGATATCGGACACGAAACAAAATAAGCTCATGTTCTCGTAAAATAATCAGGGGGGAAAACCTTTTTGTGATTCTTTTAGACCAAAATCAGGAATATTCTAAAATGTCGTAATTATGAATGTGTGATTACAATGGAAAATGCAGGCCTTGTCTAAAGATTGGTAGCGTAGCACTACCCAATGGGGAATTGGTCATTGGATCGATTTCCGAAACAAGAAATGCTCATTAGCATTTTGCATTTTCCAATGGATGCCTTCATGAATACCGGCGGCACAGGATTTTTCGTTCATTATACTCATTATAAAAGCGTTTTCAATTTGTATTTGTAGCTCTACATTACGCTAATTGACGCCTGTAATGATGGTCTTTCAATTAATAAAATGAACATGCTAATGATTTCAACATCGTGTGTCTAAACTAGAAATTGCTAAACATTATTATTTTCTTTATAAAAATAATTTGAAGCAAATCGCAAAAGACAAGGCGTTATATTACAAGTTTCAAAGAATGAATAGCGTTCACGAGATGTTTGAACTGCAACATTACGTGAGTGAATAATTAGTACTTTCTGAAAATATTTTATCTTCAAAATATGATTTCTGCATTTGAGCATGGAAATTATTATTATTAAATTTGACATCTTCACTCCTATTGTGTGCCTGTCCTCTGCTTCATTTGTTCGATTTTGTAAGAATGATTCCCTCTGCCCTAATCGATTAGTTTCCTGATTCTGCTCTTAATTTCTCCCCACGCGGGTTTTTCTATGTAAGCTTTAAATGTAGCACAAAGCCTGGCCCTTTTTCTACGCTTTTCTAAAGGTTCGCAAGTCAAACCTACGAATGCACGCAATTTAGTGATAGAATTTGCAAAAATATACAATAATAAGCAGAGAATGTGTACCAAGGAGTATTTTGACTCTACTGAATAATACTCGTATATGCAATTCACATTGAAGTTTGGTTGACGAGACACTTGAAATGGAGTATTATTCATTCGCTAATAAATAAGCCTATAAATACTGGGTTTATACAAGAGCTGATAATTAAGGGTCAGCTTGAGCCATTGCCACGGTGTTCAAGAGAATTAATTCAAGCGAACAGCAGACAAGACAATATGCATCTCTGTTATAGATATGCGGGAGCATTATACCCTCACACATAAGACACTGCAATATGAGGTGAGTGTCGGCTGAGCTATCTCCTGGAATGTCGGAACCCTGAGTAGCTTGGATCGGGTGTGGCGGGCGCGGGGCCGACGCTGGGCGGGCGCGGGGCGGGACGGGGCGGGGCGGGGTGGGGCGGGGTGGGGCGGGGTGGGGCGGGGCGGGGCGGGGCGTGGAGGGGCGGGGTGGGGCGGGGCGGGGCGGGCGAGCCGGGCGGGGCGAGGCGAGCGAGGCAGGGGCGCGGGGTGGGGGTGAGACGGGGTGGGGAGGGGCGAGGCTGGCCATTGGAGGGGCTGAATGTGCATTGTCCTTGGAGGGGCGGCGAGTCGGGCGGAGGCCCACTCCCATTATCAGAGGATGCACGCGAGTGTATCGACTGAGGCGGCTTATCTACGGGCCGCCTAGCTCTGGCAATCGACGCCTCAGCTTTGAGGCTGAGCTATTCCTCATTCGCAGAGCCCGCGATGCGCCGTCGAGCGACGTGCTACAACTTCCAAACAATGCTCGCCCTGCCTATCTCCCTCTCCCTACCTCTCTATCCCTCTCCCCACATTTCTATCCCTCTCCCTACCCCTCTATACCTCTCCCTGCCTATCCCTCTCCCTGCCTATCTCTCTCCCTACCTCTCTATCCCTCTCCTTGCCTATCTCCCTCTCCCTACCTCTCTATCCCTCTCCCTGCCTCTCTATCCCTCTCCCTACTTATCTCCCTTTCTTCCCCTCTCTGTCTTCCTCTATCGGTCACCTCTCTCTGCCTATCTCTCTGCCTTCCTGTCTCTATCTACGTTTCTTTGTTTCAGATTCCGTCTTTTTATATCTCGGTGTCCGCCTCTTTCTGTCTCAATATCCATATCATTCTATCTTCGTCTGTGTGTGTCTCGCTGCCTCTCTATGTCTCTGTGTATGTATGTCAATGTATGAACCATTGCCTATCTCTCTCTCTCTTTGTTGACTACTTTTCTCCGTTCTCCGTTTCTCACTTTCTCTCTCCTTCCCCTTTCCCTCTTTCTAACATTCTAGTTGAATATATGGTCGTGCAGATCACCTGTCACTACAGGGTAGCAACAGGTGTCATTACTTACACAATGATTAATTCATTGTTGAAGCTGTAGTAAAACGTTTCCCGGTTTAGGAATAGAAATGAAGGAACTCAATAGCGAGAAAAACTGAGTTAAATTAGTGACACCTACGTTTATCTATTATTACGTTGGGTTGGCTTAGGAGATTTGGGCATTTATAAGCAGCAGCAAAATTCAAGAAAAAACAGAGCTGTTTTTTTATTCTATTATTTTTATCAACTACTGGGAATGTAAATCTGGAATACTGGGAATGTAAAAAAAGAGAAAACACGTATTCCTGTAATTAATAATACCTGATTATAAACGTCCTTAAAAATGAAGCAGATTATGAATTGAGAACTTAATATCAAATATGTACATTGTGGTTACAAAAAACATTGTGATTATGGATGAAAATAAAAGTGAGATAAAAAAGTAGATAAAACGTATTTGGTATAGAAATAATGTCAACGCATGTAATCGAGAGGAAAAAGGGGTGAGTAAGAAAACTAAAAAAGGAGTAAGAAGATAATGTGGAGGAAGGTTGTAATGGAGGAGAGGTAGGAAAGAAGAAAAACGGCGAGTATAGGAGAGCAGACCATAATAGAGCAGAGCAGTGGATAGAAGAGGAAAGAAGGGGCGAGATGAGGAGGGAGAGACAGAGGGAGAGAGGGAGGGACGGAGGGAGAGGGAGGGACGGAGGGAGAGGGAGGGACAGGGAGGGAGAGGGAGGGACAGGGAGGGAGAGGGACAGGGAGAGGGAGAGACAGGGAGAGGGAGGGACAGGGAGAGGGAGGGACAGGGAGAGGGAGGGACAGGGAGAGGGAGGGACAGGGAGAGGGAGGGACAGGGAGAGGGATGGACAGAACCAGGGAGGGTCAGAGAAAAGACGGGAAGAAAAATCAAGGAAGAAAACGAACCAAAGATGAAGCTGTTGCGGAGGGTGGAGGACGCGCCTGCCGTGCGCGCAGGACGAGATCGCGAGCCGCGTTCATAATTCAAACGCTTCACGGCGGAGCGCAGGGGAGCGGAGCGCAGAGGGCGGCGCTCGACGAGGCAAATATTGGTTATGTTAACTCGTGAGCGCAAATAGCAGCGGGCGATCACTGAGCAAACGAGCGCGCGCAAGATGCCAGGGTGACGCGCCGAACCGAGCCGAGCCGACGCGGTGGAGCGACTCGAGATGAGGGAACGAGAGCGATTCACGAGCGGTGTGTCGGAGAAAGAAGGAAGAGAGTTACGGGGGCGAGAGTCAAGGATGGAAGATGAGGGGGCGACGTGAGGTCCCAGTGAGGAAGAGGGACGGGCGGCGAAAGTCGAGGGAGGGAGTGAGTGACGAGTGGACGAGGGACGAGAGGGCGAGAGGTGTGCGGAGCGTGAGGCGAGGGGGGGAGCGAGATGCGATGGCGCAAGAGACGAGGTGGCAAGAGACGAGGTGGCAAGAGACGAGGTGGCAAGAGACGAGGTGGCAAGAGACGAGGTGGCAAGAGACGAGGTGGCAAGAGACGAGGTGGCAAGAGACGAGGTGGCAAGAGACGAGGTGGCAAGAGACGAGGTGGCAAGAGACGAGGTGGCAAGAGACGAGGTGGCAAGAGACGAGGTGGCAAGAGACGAGGTGGCAAGAGACGAGGTGGCAAGAGACGAGGTGGCAAGAGACGAGGTGGCAAGAGACGAGGTGGCAAGAGACGAGGTGGCAAGAGACGAGGTGGCAAGAGACGAGGTGGCAAGAGACGAGGTGGCAAGAGACGAGGTGGCAAGAGACGAGGTGGCAAGAGACGAGGTGGCAAGAGACGAGGTGGCAAGAGACGAGGTGGCAAGAGACGAGGTGGCAAGAGACGAGGTGGCAAGAGACGAGGTGGCAAGAGACGAGGTGGCAAGAGACGAGGTGGCAAGAGACGAGGTGGCAAGAGACGAGGTGGCAAGAGACGAGGTGGCAAGAGACGAGGTGGCAAGAGACGAGGTGGCAAGAGACGAGGTGGCAAGAGACGAGGTGGCAAGAGACGAGGTGGCAGACGAGTGACGAGGTTAAGAGACGAGGGGGGTAAGAGGCGCTGGTCGACGGGCGAGGGACGAGCGGCGATGGGCGCTGAGTGATGAGTGAGGGAACGTGAATGATTGTGAACGGGTTGAAGATTCACTTGATGGGGAAGTGATGCTGCGAGAAGCCACCCCCTACAATCACATTATGAAAACACGCACGCCGCACGAAGGCTCTACGACGATGGACGAAAGTCCAAACCTTGCGCCACTGATGAATTATTTGATTAACAGGTGATAATGAAGAAACAATAAGTAAAATTAAGTAGCAGGGGAAGTGTATGAGGAAGGAGGGACGAGAGTGTCTCGTGAAACCCGCTTTGTCAGTCAAAATTTCCACATGTCCCTAATTCGAGTTTGAAATCTAAAGGGAAAGCTGTCTGACCCTACACAGCCAGTCACCCGAGTAGATGTGAGAAAGAACTATATTATTATCTCGTACGTTAAGAATAAATACGTTAAGAATAAATAATACGTTATAAATAATACGTTATAATACGTTAAGAATAAATGAATGTTTTCTACCTTTTATAAAAATCCATCGGTCCACAATAATACGTTATAAATAATACGTTATAATACGTTAAGAATAAATGAATGTTTTCTACCTTTTATAAAAATCCATCGGTCCACAAGTCTGTGCTTCTGCTAGAGAGAGAATCACCTCCAGTTATGCATCAAACAGATAAAAATGGAAAAAATTAGACATGTAATGATGATGCCGGCGTATATGCATCTCGCCACTGACATTGCGCTGCAACACACTTCATCATCAAACAAACTTGAAATATAACTCGATCATTCGTCCGAGGCATTGAAAATCAGATTTTCCTGTCCAGTTTCCAGATCCAGAAGACAAGAGTTATGTCTTTAACGCCGTAATCGACAAAATAGAAGAGTAGTGGACAATGTATCATTTTTTAGGAAAATTCAGTACCCTCACTAACCAGAAACTTCCGAAGTTGGGGTCGAAGATGAAGCTATTTCCACTTCAAAATGAAATCTTTACAAAGATTGCTAATGTTTTAACCTAGTTAATGTGGAAACCGAAACAGGGAATCCGGCATTTGGTTTGAAGAATAGAGAATGCACGAGCATCGCCAAGTCTTGTTTCCGCCGTTCGGACCCCATGCGTCACTGCTGTTCACGCGTTCGATTCAAAGTACTGACTGACTGCACGTGTCCGTCCCTGTTCCGTTCTCTCCTGATTATCTCCTTTACGGTCGCATCACAGTCCGTAATACTTGTCACACAGTCTGTCGTCAAGCAACGGCGTATTATGCATGTGTCCTCATCGAGATGATGCTAGACACAAAAATTTCGTTTTGTTGTCCAAACAAACACAAATTTCATTTTGATACAATTAGCAATTTATTTTGGTAATTAGGGAGTCGGTTATGTATTCATTGCGCTGAGAATAGGTCAGCCTTAAGTTAGATATTTCTCCTAACTACATTCACCTTAATTAGATGATAAATGAAAACAATACCAAGAATAAAATTACAATAAACAATTAGCATTATTTTCACACGTTGTGATCGAAAGAGTATCTGCGAGAATAATCACCAGCCGGACGTTAGTAAACAATATCGCATTTTAGTACTTTTTTTGAAATCATAGAAAAATGTCTGTAATGTTGATGGAAGTTTTTAATTTATTTAAAGAGTATTACCTACATTGCGAGTAATGTGAATCGAGTAATTTCATTTCCTATGTCATGACTTTACTTCATTTCCACTTAATTCATTTAATGGTTAATAATATAAGATTTCACGAAGTGTATTCTCTAAAAAGTTTGAAATTATTCAAGTATCTGAAAGTTTTAATACGTACAGAATTTACTGTGTAAGTCTACAAAGACATTTGTATAAGAAGATGTTATACTTTATTTTTTTTAAACGATTCTTTGATAATGGCTGAAGGATAGATATAAATATTTCATACAAGACTTGTTTCTCATATTTTAAATAAGCTGTTTCAATATGTAATTGGTAACAAAGTAATAAGTATCTCTTCAATACTCAAATGTCATAGGTAAATGTCAGAGGCCACCTTTCTTCTCTGAAAGGATTATACAGTATCGTCCAAATCAGTTTGACCTTTATGGTGTTCCATTGAATGGAATGAAAACAAACTTGTGGAAAAGTACACAATTGTTGTTTCTTTCCTTTTCAAGCAGCCCGTCACCAAATCACAGTTTGGGATCCTTTAATTATATTACTTTTACCCACAGATTGATATTTTACTGCTTTTCAGATACTGATGAATGAAGGTGAATTTTGTGTTGGTAAACTCGAAAAGTTCGGATAACGAATACTGCGTAGATAACATTCTAATTGAAAATAAAGGTTCACAAAATATGATGAAAGAGAGTTCTCCTAACAAGTTATCCACAATCAGCATGCTTCAGTGACGATATATGAAACACCCCTTTAACCTTTGACGGTGACAGAGATCTCAATATAAACTGGTGTTTTGGAAAGTTGACGCCTAGGATGTATTCTGCCCGAAGAAAGCAATCAATACAAAATCGACTTTCAAGACTAATTTTTGAATATCTATAATCACTTGTTAAATCCATTGAGACATCTTGGGCGTGTTTTGCAACACACGTTTTCAAACCCTAAGCGTATGTTCCTGAAAGCCTTGTGTGTGCTGCAGTGTGTCGCGGTGAGGCATTAAGGAGATGAGCGTTGGCGAGATGAGGCGGAATGAGGCGGGGAGTGATGGAGAGGCACGGAGTGCGGAGGGGGCGAAAGGGGGAGACGAGGAGAGAGATGACACAAGGAGGGGAGAGGCGAGGCGGAGAGAAGCCAGGTGGGGGAGAGGTGAGGCAAAGAGAAGGGAGACACAGAAGGTGAGGCGGAGAAGGCGAGGCGGGGAGAGGCGAGGATAACAGGGCGAGGCGGGAAGAGGCGAAGGGGGAAGAGGCGAAGGGGGGAGAGGCGAAGGGGGAAGAGGCGAGGCGAGGATAAAGAGGGCAAAGCGGAGTTAGACCGCGGAGTTGGTGAGTGTTGAGGGGGGGAAGGGACGACACGTGGGGATGATGCGAGGGGTGAAGGGGCGTGGTGGGGTTTCGGATAGACGAGACGGATTGAAGAAGGGCTGGAAGAGGCGCGAATGGTCAGAGGAAAGCGGAGGTGGCGGGGCGGGGCGCCGGTCCTAATAAAAAGCGCCCCTCGCGCGGCGTCGCTCCGCTAATCTGCGCATATGTGATAATGGCGGGGCGTCGCGAAGTCCTGCGGTCCGAACGGGGCTCCGACGAGAGAGCGACGAGAAGAGGGAAACGCAGGGCGGGTAGGTCGCGGTGGCAGGGCCGGTCGGGAGCGTGGGCGAGAGCAGAGCGGCGGGGGCCGGGGACGAGACCGAGGACGGGGACGGGGCGGGGAAGGGGCCGGCGAGACAATGGGCTAATGCTTGTGCTGCGAATGGCTTCCTATTGTGCTGGCGGCATTGTGTCCGAAGGCCGATTATCGCGGCGGCTCTGGCCCCGGCGCCGGCTCTAGCCCCTGGCCCGGCCCTCATGCAAATGCTGCAGCAGCCTCCCGCGTGGCCGCTTCCACCTCCCCGCCCCGCACCCCGCCCTGCCCCGCGCCGCGCCGTCCCCCGCACGCCCCCGCGCGCGCTTCGTCGCCAATTACAGACCCATCCGGTGGCGCGGCGGCGGCGGGTGACGAGGAACGGCGGAGTGGGCGCAGGCGGAGAGGCGGAGCTTGTAGGGGAGCGCAGACCGCAGAGGTGCTGAAAGTGGGGGCGCCGCTAGCTGACGTCCTAGGCGCGATTATGCCGCAGGCAGGGGCAGGGGCAGAGCCGCTGCGGCGGTGGTTAGGAGGGTGGTGACGGGGAGGGAGCGGGTGGAGGTGGTGGTGGTGGAGGGGATGGAGGTGGTGGAGGCGGTGGTAGAGGTGATGATGGTGGAGGGTGGAGGTGGTGGTAAGCGGGGTGGCGGGGAGGGAGGCGGTTGCGGTAGCGGGGAGGGAGCGATGATGGCGGTTAAGGAGACGTTGGTGGGGGGAGCGGTGGTGGTAGTGGCGGGTAAGGGGGCGGTGGTGGTAGTGGCGGGTAAGGGGGGCGATGGTGCTGGTGGAGACAAAGCGGCGGTGTTGGAGGCAAGGTCGCGGGCGGGTGACCGGGCGGGGCCTGTGTCTATGAAGACTGCAGAGGCGGTGGCGTCTGTGTGGCGTCTGTGTGCGTAGAGGATAGAAGTGGTGGTGAGGCTGATGGGAGAGCGAAGGGGGCGGTGGTGATGAGAATGCTATAGGTGTGACGCAACAAAGAATGACGGTGGCTGAAGAGATAGGTCAAAAACGATGGCGACGGTCGTGGGTGCTGACGTGTAGTTGAACCTAGTAGCATGATTATCCAGAGCGTCCGGGAAAGGAAGAGAGTGGACGGGAGGGGCAGAGGCAGGGGCAACGGTGATGAATGCGTCACACAGACGGAGAGATAGGTTTGAAGGCCTTGTCCAGGCGTGGCCTATTCCGGAGGACGGCAAAGACGGGAGGGGCGTGGCGACGGCGACGCAGGAGAACGCACAGGCAATCGAGACCTCGGCAGCAACGGGAGCGGGGGCGGCGTCACGGACGGGTGGGCGACGGAGGCGGTGTCCGCAGCGCCTGGCGACGACCGCAGCGGCGACGGCGGCCGAGGATGGTAATGGGCCGAGTGCGTCTCGCCTCCCCGGGGCCTCGCCTCGCCTCGCCTCGCCTCGTCTCGGCTCGACGGCCTCTCGCAGCCGCGGCGCCGCGTGGACCATCACCAGCAAAAACGGGCGAGCAGATAAGCCCCGGTGGAACGGCGTGGCGCTGGGAAGGGGGTGGGGGGCAGGATACGAAGCAGCAGATGTCGCGCCGGCCAAGACTCCACGCGGAGCGACGTGAGAGGCCGCAGGGGAGGAAGACGAGGGGAGAGGAATGGGACATATGTCTACAGGTGGAGAGCAAAAACAGGCCTGTTTCTCAGGTACGGAGGGAATGAACATATTGGAAAATCGAAGCATGTTCAAAAAATGAGCAACGATTATAACAAAAAGTTATTGCTGTAATGAGTATTGTATTTGTGTACAAGTGTTTAAAACTATACAGTTCGATGTGTTTTGTTTGAATTTTAATACCAAGAAATGGGACAAAATTAATAAAAATTTTATTGGCGTTTTTACCTTTCAAGATTATCCACATTGCAATTACCACATAATAAAATAACTTTCTGGTTTTTCTTAGGAAGTACCTTAATATTTTTTAAGGCTTTGAAAATGCTTAAATTGTTTTTACTTTTTTCTTTTCTTGAAAAAAGCTCTACTTTTATATCAAAAACTAATTGTGTACGATGGTTCGGGTAAAGCGATCCTCAGAATATACCACATCCTCAGAATGACGAGAGTAAATTTGTGAGGCAGGATAAGTGTAAGTTTTGAAATAGAAATGATTTGTTATGGGACAGCATTGAAAGATGTAAACGCGAGTTACATTCGTACTTGGTAAGCCACATTTTCCGCAAGTGTACTTTCAGCCAAAGTTCCACCTTTTTCGGGATAATGAATTTTTGTTCCCATTAACGATGTTCCATTTCATCTACGTTAAATAGCATTTTATACAAAAATGTCCTTTGATTTACAAAGAAAACATTTTTTTAGGTTTTTTCATCCCCTTGGATTCTTGGAGGCATTATTCTGTCATTTATTCAGGAAAATCGAGTTCGCAGTACTTCGGAAAATAATACTTGCCCGTTTCTTTATGTTCCCATTTTTATATAATGAATGCTTGTCACCTTCTTTGTGTTCCCATTAATGTATAAAAATGCATGTCACCTGTGTATTCCCATTAATATCCATTCCATAAAAATGTGGTCGTGAGCAAAACTTAATAAATGTCTCCAAAATATAGACACAGTCACAATCTTTGCAAACGAATGAGAATAAAGTAAGCATTAATTACGAGAAGTAGCTGTTGTAGTCTGAAGCGGATCCAAAAATATCCTTTCTCAACTTCCCTGACGACCTTCATTTTAGCTTCCGTGCAGTCCTGCATGGCCAGCCTAGCCCGCGGAGCAGACCCAATTCTGTCTAAATTAAGTTGTATTTTACATTCAAATAGAACGTCTGGTAATTCTCTCTGGTATTTTTAATTTCAACAGCCATCTGCCCCAAAGATTGTACTCCTATTGCCGTCGCACGACAATAGACACGAATTTCTGGGGGTGGAGCGCAAGGATTTGAGGCCGAGCGCGGAGTGGAGCGGCCGCGGGCGAAATTAAAGACGAGGGGAAAGCAGGCGCCCGCGCGGAGGCGGGGGTAAGACCGGGCGGAGGCGGGGCGAGGGGAGGGGCGGAGGCGGGGTGGAGGCGGGGTAGAGGCGGGGTAGAGGCGGGGCGGAGGCGGGGCGGAGGTGGGCTGACGGCGGGGGCGGAGGCGGGGTAGAGGCGGGGCGAAGGCGGGGCGGAGGTGGGCTGACGGCGGGGGCGGGGTAGAGGGGGGCGGAGGCGGGGTAGAGGCGGGGTAGAGGCGGGGCGGAGGCGGGGCGGAGGTGGGCTGACGGCGGGGCAAAGACGGGGCGGAGGTGGGCTGGAGGCGGGGTAGAGGCGGGGCGGAGGCGGGGCGGAGGCGGGGCGGAGGCGGGGCGGTGGCGGGGCGGAGGCGGGGCGGAGGCGGGGCGGAGGCGGGGCGGTGGCGGGGCGGAGGCGGGGCGGAGGCGGGGCGGAGGCGGGGCGGTGGCGGGGCGGAGGCGGGGCGGAGGCGGGGCGGAGGCGGGGCGGAGGCGGGGCGGAGGCGGGGCGGAGGCGGGGCGGAGGCGGGGCGGAGGCGGGGCGGAGGCGGGGCGGAGGCGGGGTGGAGGCGGGGTGGAGGCGGGGCGGAGGGGGGGCCGAGGCGGGGTGGAGGGGGGGTCGAGGCGGGGCGGAGGCGGGTCTGGAAGAGGCAGAAGTCGTGAAGACAGGAGCAGGGGTGGGGGTGGGCGGCGGGGTTGCAGGCGGGAGCACAGGCAGAGGCGAGGACGGAAGCGGGACGGTGGAGCGGACGAGCTGGAACGAGGTCTGGGGGGGTGCAGGGCGGCGTTATTTTGCGGAGTTGTTTACGTCGAAGGGCGAGCCCACTGTCAGCGGCGGAGGCTGCCAGGGGGGCAACGGCGCCAGTGGAATGCCTGCCGGTGGGCATCTCACCGGACGTTCTCAAGAGACGGCAAATGCACTAGAACGGAACGGAACGGAACGGGACGATACGGTACGATACGATACGATACGATACGGTACGGTACGGTACGGTACGGTACGGGACGGGACGGGACGGGACGGGACGGGACGGGACGGGACGGGACGGGACGGGACGGGACGGGACGGGACGGGACGGGACGGGACGGGACGGGACGGGACGGAACGGAACGGAACGGAACGGAACGGAACGGAACGGGACAGGACAGGGCAGGACGGGACAGGAGAGGATAGCGTAGGATAGAGGATAGAGAGGATAGCGATAAAAGAGGATGGTTCGGGTCAAATGTGATGAATCAGAAGAGATCGCTATGGGACGAGTCGATACGAGTCGGTACGAGTCGGTATGAGTGCGTCGGTCATCTATTCGCCTCTGTTTGCAAATTTGAACGACGCCTGCTATTGGGTGATAATCGGTATTATCGCAATGTCAACAACACCTCAGGTCACCTCAAATTTGTGTGAAGTAGACTGTAGAAGTTACAACGTGTAACGGGAATGTCACTGGTATGGAACGTTCAAAACAGAAAGTATACGGAAGAAAAGAACCGGAAGTGGGTGGATGGTGGCTAATGGCAGACGCGGAGGTAGGAGTTTCGGCATAAAGCGAGCGGAGCCACTTTCACTGAAGCACGCGCAGGCAGGAAGTACACACGGCAACCCCGACTGGCTTTGAAAAGAGATTGTTTTGCACGTCGCTCAACAGTGCAGAGGACGATGACAAGAGAGTGAACGGCGGTGTAGGAAAACGTGAAGGCACGAGTGGATGCCAACGATGGAAATGATGAAAGGCACAATGAGAAATAAAGGCGAAGATTCGGGAAGGGCGATGACGGCTACAACAGCGGATGTGAACACAAAAATGGTGAAGGGGCGTGAAAGGAAAGGAGGAAGAGATCTCTTCCCCATCGTAATGCGAGATTCAGCTCCGATCTATACTGCGATTTTCCCAACTCCACCTCTAGCAGGTATCCGCTGTGCGCAGTTTCATCCAATCGGGAGCTTAAACGTCACCATTGCGACGTCACTATAGTGACGTTCAAGCTCCTGATTGGATGAAATCGTCAACAGCTGATACCTGAAAGGGGCAGAGTTGAAAAAAACGCAGTATACATGATGGGTTGCGATCTTTTTTTCGACCATCTTCCCGCCGGCGAAACGCCGCCCCAGCCAGCATATGTTCTAGGCATCTGACATGTGTGGTAGTGAGCGCATGAAAATGTGTGGAAACACCATCTTCCAGTGCAGCTATCTGTTAGAGTTCCATGCTTAATTGGCTGGATTCGAACTATCTAAGTCGCAAGAGACGGAAATCTTATGCCGTCGGGAATCAAACCCTGTGATCTCTTGGACAGAGGGGATATAGAGGCAACACTTGTTGTCCTGAACCAAATCAGCACGTGGAGTAGGAAGATATGAATTCGAAAGTCAAGAGTTTTGACGTTCAAAAGAAATTTAAACAACAATTATGTTGTAATCATAAGAAGGATTGCATACAATCTTGTGGCGAGAAAAAAGAGAATTAAGATAAGAAATTATACAAAACTTGCAATTTTCCATTTCCAAAACATGCCACCAGAGAGAACGATACCTCTCATGATGGCGTAGTTACACAAAATTAAACGTTATTCTTATGAAACAAAACAACAGGTTTACTTTACAAATAAAAGTATTAATTAATAACATAAAAATACGAAAATGTTAATTAGCCTCTTGAACGAAAACTCTTTATAACTTCCTCCATTCACTTCCTCACAAAGCAGGACAGTTAAAAATGGAATGTTAACGCAGTAAAACACGGGTATATATGAGCACCAAACGACTTGCAAAGTTTTAAAACCATCCAATAAAAACGACACCTCTTAAACCCTACGGTTAACCAGTGAGAGCCTAGCGAATTCGATCGAGAAACGTAAAAACGCCACTAATCTATTTAGCTGCAACTGCGCTCCCTGAAAGCAGGTATCGAGTTTAGCGCAGCCATCGCCTGATGCACTCGTTGGAGGGAAATACATGCAAGTATGATTTAGTGGCGGGGTTGCTTTTATGTAACATTTACGTTGGTTAATGTCCCACTGAAATAACCGTTTAACGCGTGTGATATATTACCTGTATTTACGAGCGCCTTATCTCGTACCGCGCCAAGAGCGCCGCCTATGTCTTGATGAATTCGCGCCTGTTGTTGAGGGGGGGGTCCAATTTCAAAAGAGCGGAATGAGGCGAAGGAGTGGAAGGGGTGGAGTTCGAGATAGTATTCAGACGCGCAGATTGGTCTTTTTCTGAATTTTACTACATCGGTTGCCCACATTCTGTAGCCGCATTCACAGATATTATACAAAGCAGTCTTGCCCTCCTTTTCTTCCTCTCTATAAATAATACGCCGATGATTGATGATGGTTTACAACAATTTATAAGAAACCATCGACACAAAGCATGCGTGTGGACTACCGCTGGATATGTAATTACTGCACATTCCTGCAGGTAACAGATTTAAGACAAAAAAAACAACAACAGACAATTGCAGATAATGTCAAACAAAACATATTGCTGTAACACACATTACAACCGCGCAAAGGTCAGAAACGAGGATTTTTGGGTCCTTCAAACCAGATTTTTGCGTTCTGAAATAAGCGCGAATTTTGGTACAGTTAATATCAGTGAGGACACGAATTAATTTACAAGGGACGGGTCGGGACGGGTGGGGAAATGCGTATGTTGGGGGTCTTGTAGAGAAATGAAGCGTGCTGAGTCAGGTGGAGAAATGACAAAGACCAGGTGGTGAGCAGGCGGAGGATAAGCGAGCGACGTGTAAGAAAATGAAAGGGCACAGGCGGGGACTGGTGGGGCTCGAATTACGTTTCTTAAGCAAGTCTTTTACAAACTGAAACCGCTTTGAATTTTGTATTATGTTTTTGCAGACCTACTTTTATTAGGTGCTCCTACTCAATAACTTGGAACCGGAAAAATCTCGTAATTATTTGTATGAAAAAAGACCATGAAATAATCCTATGAAATAATGAATTAATAATTTAATGAATGGTGGATTGTTAAAAAGAGTCCAGACACCTCTATGCGCCTCGCATACTTTTCAGTAATTACATTAGCACATCATTCGATATTCTAACTTCAGTTGCTATGATGCAAAAAAAAGAACTCGTGTTAGGAAAATTTGTCTGTAGGCAATAGAAATAGCAAAATAAACAATAATACACTTATTACATTCGTTACTAACGCATGCTGGCAGAAACA
The DNA here is from genome assembly GCA_038098605.1 of Gryllus longicercus. Lineage (NCBI taxonomy): Eukaryota > Metazoa > Arthropoda > Insecta > Orthoptera > Gryllidae > Gryllus > Gryllus longicercus. The sequence goes on along the minus strand of JAZDUA010001219.1, from coordinate 62,394 downwards.
GCGCACGTGATTTATACGGCGCTTATTACGACGGCGGCCTCGGCAGTAGATTAGTGACGTCACCAACAATAGTGACCCCGTCCACTTTGAATAATTGATTGATAGATTGATTAGCGATTCCGGGTACGTCAACCGGAATTAAGCCCAGAAGTGTAGCGCTTGTGTTTTCCTGGAGATGAGGCGGTAGTCTGCCCCCCCTCAATGGCGGGAGCCGGCGCCGACCAACCGTCAGGTAACGGGTTTCCCTCAACCAGGTATCTCCCGCCGGCGGAGCATTGCCCCAGCCGGACCAAGCTCTAAGCTCCCAACCGTCTCTGCATGCGTAATACATGAACGTATACGTTAATCTGTACGTTAAGGTCGAGAATAGGACAAGGAAAGAAAGATCGCGCGATCCGTGGCTCGTTTGTTAGGATATCGGCATTCATCTGATATGGATCGGAGAAACCACAAAAAACTACCGACCAGAGCAGCCGGCCGATAGAATTCCTATCCAGACGGGGACTGAACTCTTCCTAGCAATCTAATACCTTGAGTCGAAAATCATTGCTCCGGGAATGGAACCCTGGAATCTCCCGGTCAGAGGCACTGCAGTGACATCAGTGGATGCCCTGAGCCACCTCTGCCGGTCCGTCCTCTTAGAGCAACCCCCGCGACCGAGGCGCAGCCCCCCCCCCTCCCCATTCGGGGCACGAAGTGCGGGAGTTGCAAGCAGAGGCGGTTTCCCAGCCCCAACCGCAACGCGCGCCCCACACAACTCGCACCTCTGCGGCGGCGGAGGAGGGCTGTTAAGTCATCTCGGCGGAGTGCTCCATCGCTGCCAACGGAGCGCGGCCGCCCTCTCTCGGCGCAGAGCGTTAAAACAACGTCGTCGACCGGCTGGGTTAGCACATATCAATGGCAACTGTTGGCACTGCAGTGGCTGGGTCCGAAGGATCATAGGGTTGGAGTCTCCTCGGTAGAGGATTTACACCGTAACTTTCCCCGAAATCGCATTCTAGATGTTTAATACCTCTCCAAAAACACGTTTTGAGAACGTCCGGCGTTTAAGAGTCAAGGAAGGACAGTGGCGGCAATTGATGAAGAATGTTACAGTCAATAAATATTTTTTAAAGCACCGATAAAATCACTAAAATAGAACAACACGCACTTGAGATTTCTCGAAATATCAAAAGTAAATTTTACCATTATCAGCACTACTTTCATAATACCGAATCATAATTTATTCGCTACTTCGACAACGTTCACGCGCTGGGTTTAATCTTTTTTTAAAATGCTATAACACTAAATGCAACCAGAGTAACGAAAACCCTCTATTAATAGTTATTTAAAAAAATCATTTAATATTTAACATTAAAAGTTGGGTTTTATAGAATTTTTTAATAAATGAAATTATTAAGAATGAACAACAATTTTGTGTGCATTTTTTGAGAGCGTACAACGCAGGACCTCAGAGGGCCTGCATATGCATTCCCAAATTTCCCGAGTCCACGACCGGTGCCCATTAAGAATTTAACTGTCTGCCACTGTTGACTTAAGGATTAACTCAACAGTCCGTTAAGAATAATAAAAAAATAAATTGTGTCTAAAGTCGGCTATGGCGTACGCACTAGAATTTCTTGACTTTTTTATGAAGTTTGTACTTCGAAAAGTATTGAACAACACATGGCCGATAACATAAATAAGACACTGGGTTAGAAATAAATCTCGTTTATCGCCCCGCTTTTACAAACTTCAACCGCGACTGATATAGGCGTATCGGTTTAATTACGACTGTATCAACTCCTCAGGTCACCTCAAATTTGTTTGAAGTAGACGGCTGAAGTGGCCACGGCAAACGGAAATGTCACAGGCAGGGTAACGTTCACAACAAAGTATACGGAAGAAAAGAACCGGAAGTGGGTGGATGGTGGCTAATGGCAGACACGCGGAGGTAGGAGTTTTAGCGTAAAACGAGCGGGGCCTGTTTCACTGAAACACGCTCGGGCAGGAAGTGCACACGGCGACCCCGACTGGCTTTGAAAAGAGATTGTTTTGCGCGTCGCTCAACAGCATAGAGGAGGATGACGAGGGGGTGAACGGAGGTGTAGGAAAACGTGATGGAAAGAGTGGGCAACAACGATGGAGATGATGACAGGCAGTATGAGAAATAAAGATGGAGATTCGGGAAGAGGTGGTTGATGGATAGGATGGCGGATGTGAGGGCAAAAGCGGTGACGGGATAAGCAGTGGAGGAGGAGATAGACGACGTGGATTTGGACAAGGGTGAGGTGGAAAATGAGAAGGAAGTGCAGGGGGAGGAGAAGGAGATGGTGGTTGTGGAGGTGGAGAAGGATGTGGAAGAGGGGGATGAGGAGGAGGGGGATGAGGAGGAGGGGGATGAAGAGCTCTAGGAGAACGACGCGGAAGAGGAGAAGGAAGTAGAAGTGGAGGAGGAGGGGGTTAGTATAAGATGAGGAGATAAATCAAGCGGTGTAGAAGGAAGTGGATGGAAGGAATTTGAAGGGAATGCGTGCAAGTGAGTGGATGCGAATAAGGTGGAGATGGAAGACTGATCACAGTAAAAAACGGAGGCGAACTAGATGCAGACGCAAGAGACTGGGAAGGCAATGGAGAGGGGTATCGGGGAAAACAGGTGAGGTGGGCGCGAGCTGGCGTTTTAATACAAGGATTCAAGCTCCAACTAACTTGTGTTTCGGAGTTTTAACAAGCACCAGTAAAATGAAACGTTTCCTGGAAATGAATGCCATTTGCTGGATTTGTGTGTGCTCAACGCAAATATTTTTTTGTCGCACTGATGAGTCGGAAAGAGGCGAATGCGTTCGTCCATTCATCATCTAAATAGAAGTTTCTACACACAGCTCAACTCTCTAAATAGAACCGTCACAAAGTCGATTCACAATACGTCCATGTAGAGTAAAAATAAACAAGATGTAATGATCATAACGAGGGTGGGCAGAATAAAACAAATATCACTAAATTAATATACTAACGGAGACGACAAAGAATATTTGAAATTCCCTTTAAAATAAGTAGATATTTCTGTAAATAAGTAACTAATTTTGTGAAATAATCCAAATAAGGAGTCACAAGTAACAACAATAGCAAAGTTTAATATGCCAAATGATTTTAATTTTGACAGAAGTTTATTTTGCTACACGTGCGGTTGAAATATCACACATAAACACTACAATATACGAGTTTACATTCTACTATATGGGTCAATCAGGAAACGTAACTAAAATTCTCTTAGCTTTCTGCATGTGTGTGTGTGTGTTTGTGTGTGTATAAGGAATATTTGTGGATGAGGATTGTGTATATCGTGATCGCTCGTTAAACGCTTTAGGAGAATAAATCATGAAGCATGTTACAAACACTAAAGTAAGCGAACGCGACCGTTACAAATGAAATTCACTGGACCTGAAAGAGTCCCTCGTACGAATACGAACATTACATCTGTGAAATTCAGTGTTCACCCATGGCGTTCCACATGGATCTACATCGCAGCATAAAATTCATTACTGTCTTGTGAAGAAATTGCTTCACCTCCAGTGCCACAATGCAGAGATAGCTAATGCAAAATCATCTAACATATTCAATATTTCTTCTAATATCTAATATTTTCTTCTGCAATAATTTTAAGGAGCCTGATTAGCACAAAGACTACACTTATATGACAACAAAAGTTACAGCTGCAATAAAGTTTTTATTATACTTCAAAGTACGTTTTACACGATGTGAGGTGTCTAAATGATGTAGCCCCTTATCACGAGAGCCCCAGTACAGTCGCAGCAACCGATGCTAAATGATCTTTCATTTTCAATAAGCACTTCGGGATGGATTATTACAATGACCATACTAGTGTAAGAATGTAAGTAACATCTGTATTAATAAAAATGCGAAGCGCGTTCTACCCGATGAGAGATCTCTAACTGCGACTTCCTTTTACCACTGTATCTCCAGTGCATTAGGAGCCTCTGATGCAACATGAGCATACAAGCAAAAGTCAAGTATTAATGCAAAGTACATTTTATGCAATAGGTCGATGTAGGATAAAAATAAGATATAATGATCATAACAAGAATAAAACAAATATTATTAAATTTAAATACTAACAGAAATTATTGAAATTCCCTTTAAAATACGTATATATACTTCTGTAAATAAATAACTACTTTCGTGAAATGTTCCAAATAAGCGGGCAAAAGCACGTAACATGACGTCACATGAGCTCACACGTACAATGCTTACATCTTTAATGAGACGGATTAATACAGTGAGAATACAACTTGCGGCCATTGAAGATACAGCTACAGTGCTTAAGAGCAAATCGCATTATATCCGGTGTTCAGTGTCTCAGGGAGCTGCCTTCCATCACGAGAGCCTTCCAAGACGTCGCAGCGGCTGCAGCTGCTGCAGCTGTTAAAAGCTCCTCGGCCGCACCGCCAACCGCTCTCCAGCGCCTCATCGCTCACAGCGGCACGGAGCCGAACTAACGCAGACAGAGCGCGGCGGCAATAAAAGCGCGGCCGCCCTTCCGCGCCCTGCGCTGCCCCCGTCGCGCCCTGTGCCCTGTTGCCTGGCGCTCCCGCCCGCACTCAACACCGCTCGACCCCGCTCGACCCCGCTCTGTCCCTTCTGTGTGGGGCCCCAACTCGTTGCTGGTGGTTCATCGCCGTGTAGCAGGAGGCAGCAAAGCCGGACCTTGGTGTCTTCTGATGCCATACAGTGAAGTTAATTTATTGTTTGGGGATCAGGGGCCTTTCAAGCTGAACTTTTATTCGACTGATTAGTGATTCCAGGTACGTCAACTACTAAAGCAGTCCAGCCCCGTAAATATAGTGCGGTCTTTCCGCGGGAGTTGGCGGTGATGATCTCCCGCTGGCTGGTGAGATACGGTGCCGACCTACCTGTCAGTTAGCAGTTTTCCCCATCTAGGTATCTCCCATCAACGGGGGGCACCGCCTCGCTCAAGACAAGCCCTAACCTCCCGCTAGTCTGCCGGCATGTTTGTCAGGACAAGGAAGCGAAAGGAGAGATCGATCACGCGATGTTGGTGACCAGTTTGTTGGTCCGACATCGCCTGAAGGTGATCAGAGAAACTGCTGAAAGCGACCGATGAGAGCAGTCGACCGCTAGAATTCTTCTCCAGACAGCGACTGATTTCGACCTAGCTATCTAGCTAGGGTCGAAAATCCTGTCAAAACGTCGGGACTCGATATTTTTTCAGTTAATTTTTTGGCGTTTGAAGGACGGAATTCACGGATGTTTGGCACGGGCAAGTGACGACATATAGCTGAAATTAATTTATTGGGCATCAGAGGTCCTTCAAGTGCTGAAGTCTGTTGGCCAGTGATTGGTGATCTAATGAGAACATACTTATTTATTTCAGTATATTTATTGGCATTAGAAGCTAAGGCATTCAACTCCTGAAGTCATTAAGACCAATGACGATGATGTAGTGAGTTCACGATCGCGTTAAAGACAATATTAATAGTGGTGGACATATGATGGAAATAATCTAGAAAATGTACGGATAGGTCGCATTGTCTGCTATAAATTCCATATGGATCTTCGGGAACCGAAACCGGGATTCAGTGACGAAGAAGTGTTGAATTTATTTTGCTACAAGCTTTTCCTTACCGAAAAGCAATCTTTTCTAAATCCACTAGGTTTTTAACCTCATTATCGTCCTACCACATTACTACAGCTGCCAAACCGACCCCAATTCAATATTTCCTCAATAACATTTCGAATTCTTCAATTCTGCATCGAATGTTTGCCCCACCATTAACTTTCCTTCCGGGATTATCGCCACCTCACTGTTAATGAAATCAAAGACCTGACATAACCACGCATCCTCCGTTCGTTTAAAGTGTCATATCATTATCAAACGTACCATCAATTTTCCAATACTATTTTTACTAACATCTGTATCACCAAGTTCTCCAGCATTCAATTAACAGTTTCACTATTTTACCATCGTCGCTAACGTGAACATGATTGTCATCGCGACCACCTGGAAAAACGCTTCTCTGCAGAGTTTCTTTCCCAAGCGAACTTCCACAAAAATAAGCCTCGTCCTGCTCGCATCAAACGATGCGGTGATCCCGTCTCTGTCCCCTTTGTGCCGCGCTTTCCGTCACTCGCAGTGTCTCGCAAGTCCCCTCCGAGCCACAACTCTTCGACAGCATCCGCTCCGCCCTCATCCCACCCTCCCTTTCCTGCTCGTTACGATAGCAGCGCGCAAATCACCCTCGCACTCCTGCCCCGACCATCCTAATCCCCCACCCCTTCGTTACACCCTCTATCTTCGCCCCTTCCCACTCCGCCTCACCGCTTCCCCCTCCACCTCACTTTCTAAACCACCTCGCCCTTCCCCACACCATCCCACTCCGCCCCTTCTCTTTCTTCTCCACAGCCCATTCCACTCCATCCCGCTCCCCCCTCTTCTCACACCACCCCTTCCCAAGCCATCCCGCTCCTCCCCATCCCTTCCCAATCTACCCCTTCCCTTCCCAATCTACCCCTTCCCTTTCCAATCTACCCCTTCCCTTCCCCAATCTACCACTTCCCTTCCCTCTCCGCCCAGTGCCGCCCCACTCTACCCTCCTCCTCGCTCCGCTCCATCCCACCCCGTTTCGTTCCGCTCCTCCCCATCTCCTCCCAATCTACCCCTTCCCTTCCCTCTCCACCCAGTGCCACCCCACTCTACCCTCCTCCTCGCTCCGCTCCACCCGGCCCCGGCCCGCTCCGTTCCGCTCCACCCCCACCTCGCTGCCCCCTCCCCGCCCCTCGCCATGCCCACCCCGCCTGGCGCACGCTGTCCGGGTCGCGCGCACACAAAGATCGCTGACGCGGGGTAACGACCGCCAGAGGCGCCGCGGGCGCGGGCGCGGGGTCGGAACGCGCCGAGTGCAACGCCACCTGGCGGTGACGCTGACGCGGCGGCGGGGGCGCGGGCGCGGACGGCGGCGCTGGCGCGCGTAATACAGTCCGACGCGCGGGGAGCGGAGTGGGGAGTGGCGGGCTGCGGGCACGCAGGACCGGGCCTCGGCCCACGGGACGCAAAGAGTCGCCCGTGTTAACATAACATATCGCATTACTTCCATCACTCCAAATGAACTGTCGGCCCCGGGGGCGGTCGCCGCGCTGACAACGCCGGCTCCTGTTACTGTCCCCGCTACTGCCCTGGCGGCGTCCCGCTGCATTACGTCAGGCCCCTCGTCCCGACGCGTCGCGCCTTCCACGCCGCCGCCCCGGCCCCCGGATCGCTACTGATGTGTGCATCCACGCGCCTCGCGTCCATCTCGCGTCTGTGGAAGTCGCCATGCCCCCTAATTCGTCTCTCGCTTCGTAGTATTAATTTTTCGTATCGTAGCTTTTCGTTTACTTCTCAACGTTTACATCGTGTCCCCACTTTCGCGTCGGACTCATGAAATCAATTAGCCCGTTCGACTGTTCCTAACCTCACATACATGTCCTTGATATTTCATTCTTCGACCACTGACAACTGCATTTTTGTAGCTATATACTATATTTAATCATTCAGTTCCAACTCTTTCACTAAACACGTTTTCCCTCTCCAGACCTTGACACGTATATTCACCCATCGTTCCTTTAAATGTCATTTCCGGTCTTTCTCCGATTCCTTCTCTTAGCAGCGGAAATATATTTTACATGTCCGTTTTTATTCCCACTATTTCTTCCTAGTTTCCAACTCGCGGATGTAACTCCCCCGTCCCGTCTCTTCTCCCCCGTCCCGTCTCTTCTCCCCCGTCTCTTCTCCCCCGTCTCTTCTCCCCCGTCCCGTCTCTTCTCCCCCGTCTCTTCTCCCCCCGTCTCTTCTCCCCCGTCTCTTCTCCCCCGTCTCTTCTCCCCCGTCTCTTCTCCCCCGTCTCTTCTCCCCCGTCTCTTCTCCCCCGTCTCTTCTCCCCCGTCTCTTCTCCCCCGTCTCTTCTCCCCCGTCTCTTCTCCCCCGTCTCCTCTCCCCCGTCTCCTCTCCCCCGTCTCCTCTCCCCCGTCTCCTCTCCCCCGTTTCCTCTCCCCCGTCTCCCCTTTTTTATCGTCTCGTCTTCCCCGTCTCCTCTTCCCCGTCGCCTCTTCCCCGTTCTCTCTCCTAGCACTTCCCGTTCTCCTCCTGCTCCACCGTCACCCCTCGTGCGTGCCTCCTCGTTGCCGGCTGCGCGAGCGTAACTCTACTGAGCAACTAGCGCGGCTTGCTGGCGGGAGGGTAGGGGAGGAGGGCACGCGTACTCAAACAGATGAACGCGGTGTGTACAGTAGGCAGCTTCGCTGCACACTGACTCGACATGCACCCAATGGCGAGATTGGACAATAAACAAGTAAAGCAAATTTTATCGTTTATATTTGCGTAAAAACTATTTTTGTCTTGTTAATTTCATCGCATTTTTAATTTCATTCTATGCGAAAAATGTTCGAGTCATCAATTTTAATAATGTGAACAATTTATTTCTCATTTTTGTGAGGAGAAGAGTATCCTTTCTCATTTTAAAATCAATTCATTTCTGAGCGTATTTGCCCAATTATGTATCATTCGAGTTTGCAAAAATGCCTGTTATAAACATTATTAAAAGGACTGAAGAATGTTCATAAAGCACGCGTGTTCATTTTATTTCATCATTAATTTAATTTCGTCAGTTTATTTCAATATTCGATCCGTCTCATCGAAATATCAAGATTGGAAGATCAAATGTGAGGCAATAAACAGGAATAGTTATGACAGTTTTACGCGCGAATTAATTGGATTATGTTCTTGCCGTTTCAACTGTGACTTCCTTCCCCTCTTTAATATTTTTTTTAATCTAATCATTAAATTTTGATGATCAGAATACCTAACATTTGATTTGCAACGGTGAGGGAAAAGCCAGATAAAGTTAATTAAAAAATAAATGGCTTACACCAATAAGATAAACTAATCAATGATCAACACCAACTCGTTTTATCTAAGAATAGTAGTGATATTGATGTACTCTAAAGCTCATAAATTATGAGCTCGAGTGATCTAATCAAAGTAGTATATGTACATCATCTATAAAAACCTCCAGCAAAAGGCCTGAGGTTTTGCTTCATGATTAAACTATAACCTTGTTAATTTCATTTTGCTAGTAGCAATCGATGTCAGAAAACACGCTTCGCTCCGCGTTTTTGTTGGCGTTTCGATCGGCGGCGCTGGCGGGGAAGGTGAGGCGATGGCAATGGTGATGGCGATGACGAGCGAGGTGGCTGGGTAGTGGCAGCTGCGCAGACGATGACGATGACGGGAATGAGGACGGGGACGGGAATAGGGCAGGGACGGGACTGGACGGGCTTGGGTATGGGGACGGGAAAGGAGACGGGAATGGGGAGGAGCAAGGGGACGGGAACGGGGCCAAGGGCGAGGATGGGGGACGGACGGGGATGGGGACGGACGGGGATGGGGATGGACGGAGATGAGACGGACGGAGTTAGGGACGGACGGAGATGGGGATGGGATGGGAATGGAGACGGACGGGGATGGGGATGGAGACAAGGTTAGGGACGGGGACGGGAGCGGGGGCAGTGGCGGTGATGGGAACGGTGACAGTGGTGGTGCCAGTGACGGCAGTGGCAGGGCGTTGACGGTAGCGGTGACGTGGGCGGGGACGGGGCGGGTGTGGAGATGCTAGCTATGGCAATGGCGGCAGCAGGCAGCGGGCGGCGCAGCGGCGTGTTGGCGCCAAGCGCGTGGAAAAGGCCTGAGGGGCACGCGAGGGATGCTGCGTTCGAACGAGACCTCCGCCCGTCCCCCACGAGCTGGTTCGGCGCAATCGCCCGCTAAATGGGTTCGGCCACACGCCATCGGTTCGTCCAATGAAGTGCTTCGGGTTATTTCTTACTCGGGTCTCGTTCAACGGGTTTCTATCAATGGGAAGACACGTGTGCCGTGAAAGTAATAAGTGTTGTACTTGCGTAATGGGAGGATAATTAAACACCGTTTGCAGTGCGAGTCACAGACATCACAGATACAGTCTGACAAACATGCAGCAGATTTGAGAGGTCATGGGTACCAAGAGGATCTAGCGAGGACTCCAGGCCTGGCTTGTGCCGTAGTAAAATATTGCGGTCGCATTGTTTCCGCAGTATAACAACCTGTCAAGCTGACAAGTCTTGTTCAAGCATATACGGGAGCGCTTGGTGTTGATGAGCAATTTTTAAATGCATTAAACATGAAGAATTTATGGTCATTGGTTCTGACACATATTCAAACAAAATTCTCTGCTAACATCGTTCCGTTCCTAATTTTATTTCATTCGCTGTAGGAATATTTCTCTTGGTTTTAGAATCCTATTTTCTAAACGTCACATTAAAATAACACATTTTTACTACGCAACAATAGGACATTATTCCTACACAACAGTTCAACGGACATTGAAGAACCACGCACATACCTATTTTCCTATTTCACTTCCTTTCGCACTCCTCTACCTCAACCCGCGAACAAGTGACATGCGACCCGCCACCACCTATTGCACCTGTTTTCCGTCCGCAATAAAACTAGCGCTCGCCTGGCGCGCGCGTTCGTATGTGACGAGGTCCCCACGTACGCCACGCGAACCCTTCCCCTCTCCTTTCCCCCTTCCCTCGGCCCTGCTCACTCAAACGCCTCGGCCGAGGCGAGCGCCGCGTCACCACATACGTCACAGCGACGCGCGCGCGCACGCGGGCCCTGTGGCGGGGGCGGCGGGGGCGGCGGGGTCGGCGGGGTCGGTGGGGTCGGCGGGGGCGGCGGGGTCGGCGGGGTCGGCGGGGGCGGCGGGGGCGGCGGGGGCGGCGGGGGCGGCGGGGGCGGCGGGGGCGGCGGGGCGGCGGGGGCGGGGCGGGGGCGGCGGGGGGCGGCGGGGTCGGCGGGGGCGGCGGGGGCGGCGGGGGCGGCGGGGGGCGGCGGGGGGCGGCGGGGGCGGCGGGGGCGGCGGGGGCGGCGGGGGGCGGCGGGGCGGGCGGGGGCGGCGGGGGGCGGCGGAGGCGGCGGAGGCGGCGGAGGCGGCGGAGGCAGCGGAGGCGGCGTAGGTGGCGGGGCGACGGGTGCGGTGGCGGTGGCGGCGGCGGCGGTGGCGGCGGCGGTGGCGGCGGTGGCGGCGCCTGGCGGGGCACGCCTGCGTTTACGACGGCGCGCGAGCAATAAAATACTCTCCTGCCGCGTCGCGCCGGGCCACGCTCCGTTTGGAATTGACGGCGCGCGACGTGGGGGGGCCGTCCGGGTGGACGGAAGGGCGGGCGAACGAAGCCCGCAGTGGGACCTGGAGACGGGTGATTGCGGGGACGCACACAGCCTACGTGAATGTGGTGATGGGCATGGAAGGGCGATGCAAGAGACTCGTCAAGGGGTGTGGTGATGAGTAGGCGTGAAAGACGCGGGTAATCCACAAAGCGGACGGTGACAGGCTGTGGGCGGGTGGGACTGGCAAAACGAAGCCCGCAGTGGGATGTGGAGGCGTGAAATAGCCTGCAAATGGTGATTGGGACGGGTGGTCAACCGTGCTGCAAAAACGCTCGATGACGGACGAGGTGGTGAGTACATGTGGAAGACGTGGGTAATCCGCAAAGAGATGTGGGGAAAGGTGGACATGTGTGCTACAAGAGTCTTGTAGATGGACAGAGGGCGGGTGGGTGTGTTGATGCGTCAAGAGGCCAGAATTGGGACATGGCGATGACCGTAGAAAGGGTAACATGGAAGCGACAAGTGTCCCGTAGAAGGACAAGACGATAAGTGGGTGTGGAAGAATATAGGAAGTTAGCAAGACCGACATGATTACGTGATAATTAACAACGTATGCAGGAGACGGTTGGAACACAGAAAGAACGGGAGCAGAGGCGTGGGTTTACAAAAATCGTAAAAGAACTTGGTGAACATCAACTAGTTGTTCACTTGCAACAGGAATGGTGAGTTGAACGCCAACAGTGATGAGAATAAATGATCGCCACAGAAGCAAAAGTGCCGCTGAGTCCTTAAGCCCTTGATGACCCCTGTTGAAAAAAGTATTTCTACCTAGGATTCAAAATATCTCATGGCTCTTTACGATATCAAAAATGAAATGTTCGTATTGAGAAACTTAGGTAATAAAACTTTGCCAAGATCATTTTATGGTTTGTTCATACTGCGTTGAGTTTATTCATACAGCCATTTCACAGGTGAATTCATCGATTCAACCTATTCTGCAATTTTGACCGTCTTTATTGAATTGATTTCTTAGTGATTCGGGTGCGTCAACTGTTTGGGTCATTATTCCTGTAAGTGCAGTGCATGTTTTATCGCGGGATGTGGTGTTGATCTTCTCCTACTGGCTAGCGAGATCCGCCGCTAAACTCCACGTCGAGTAGCGGGGTTTTCCGCAACCGGGTATCTCCCACCAGCTGGTCACATCCCCAGCCGAGACGAGCTCTAAGCCGCCGACGGGTCTCCCGCCAACAGTGGTAGAGTAATGTATATAAGTGTGTGAAAGTAAGGGGTGAGAACCATACCAGGATGATAAAGAAAAGTTCGCGCACGGTCCTTGGCCCGTTTTTTTGACACTACTCCGACATTCGTCTGGTATCGATTGGAGAAACCACGGAAAACCATCGATCTGAGCAGCCGGCCGCTACATTTCTCCTCCAGACAGCGGGCGGATTTCACCTCGCAAGAATGGTAAACCCAGCCACCATCGGAACTCGAACCATAAGTTAGAGGTACTGCATAAACATCAAGTAATACCCTGAGCCATTAAAGCGGGGCGTTACTGAACCAGAGAACCAATCGGCACTCCGAATCTCCGCGTCAGGGCGCACCGAGACGCGGCGAGCCGCGGTCTGCGAAAGAGTGGCCGGCGCGTGGGCGGGGGCGAGCGGTGGCCGGCGCGGTGCGGGCGGTCGATATCCATCGAAATAAACTTCGCGGCGGCGGCAGCCGTGGCGATCGCGTGACGTCGCGGGTCGTTGCGCCCTGTCACGCCAATCGCAAATTGCTGCTGCGTTCTCCGCCACGCAGCCCGCGCCACGCGCGCGGCCGGCCCGCTGCAGACGTTTCTACAAATCGCGCGCGTTGTCTTCGGCCAGCGTTGCCAGACGTACGATAATAATGGTACCCGTACGATTATTCATTATGATGTACGATGTACCATTATCGTAAGATAAAAATACGATAATGTGACCAACTGAAGCCGCTGATCGGAGGATATATTCTTGAAACTATCGCACTAGTGCATTATGCGATTATCGCATTTTTGAACGTGCGTTTCCACATTAACAAAAATGCGATAGTCACCTATCGCTCGAGAGCAATAGTTTCAAGAATAGACCCTTAGAAAATGGCACTTAAGAACGATTCACAATGAGAGCGTATGGAAGTAAGCATCTGCAACCACCTAGAATGCAAATGGTAACAATTTGCGAACGCTTTCAATTTCATTGTGAATCCGCCGTTATGGTCCCCCCTCCGCTGCAACATGCTGCTGAAATTCCTTTTTGAACTATTCATATAATCAGTTCGGCTCTGAATATGATCGAAAAAATAAAAAAAAATAATTTTGATTTGTTATATATTAAATGTATGCACACATATTAATAAAAGTTAAGGTAATAATAATCTCTATATTATATTAGTTGTATCCCCACTGCATTCATTCTCAATTAGAAATATGTCGTTAAAGAAAATAAGTTAAGTAATACGTTTGAAAAAAAATCATTAAAAAGTACGATAATTATCACACTATTTTTATTAATGTACGATAAAATGTACGATAATTTATATTACGGCCGTACGATAGTTGTACGATAATAATAGATGGCGCAGTACGACACTCACTTTTCAACTATCTGGCAACACTGTCTTCGCCCTCATTTCGATTTTTTTATTGATTTATTGTTTACTGATTTCAGGCACGTCAACTATCAGGGTCATTTTCCTGACACGACTATACAAGTTTATGTATACGTAAGCTTCCGCGGTTCGAATCCATGAATTCTCGGCTATCCGGGAGACGCCGCGTCGTTGGCTGGGGTGCCGACGTTTCGCCTGACATGTCGCAGGCTTTCTCAGGGCAGTGACGGGCAGTCTTGGGACAGGGCAGTGACGGGCTCTTTTGTTGTCTTGGACGTTTTAGAAAACAAATGCACCGTCTTCCATGTTTATAAATATTGTGTTCCATTTTATAAAGACAACATAGCAGTTAATAGAGGTGTGGGTATATAACCTGATTATGTATACTTAACGAACAAACAAGTTAATTAGAATAACCTTGCAAACTACTCCTTTTTTTCATTCAAAACAAATTTATTTTTAATAATTTATTATTAAATTATTATTTATAATTTATAAAGACAATTTGCGAAACGAATATTATTTCCCCAAGAAAAATCATGGGAGGCATGGCAATGAGACAATTTCCTTCCACCGTTTCAATCGAACGCTCACGGAGCTATTATCAAATGACGGATCTCAGCCTATTTTCACAAGTGAAGTGTGCTTCCGTCTCTTTAATCAGCACGTGTCCATCATTTCCATTCTCGCTAGTCTACTTTTACATCCTTTCCGTTTCCGCTCGTAGATTCTTCACCCACTATCGTCTTCGTTGTCAACTCGTGCTCTTCTATCACTGAGGCGAGGCGCCCTTTGGTGACAGACGGCGCCTGAGCGTTGCGCGCGATGACGGCTGGGTCAACGGAATGACATGCCGCGCCGCCGCGCTTTGTAAATACCCAGGAAAGAAAGCAAATGTTTCCAGTCAACTTGCTGCATTGACTCAAGGGAAACGAATTGGTGTGTACTCAAGAGACGTCTGAGAATGCTGTAAACGCACGACTCAGACGTGTTGTGTGAACAGTGAAAATTATAAATTAATGAATAGTTTATTTGAATACGTAGTATTTAATTTAAACGCTTTAAAGGTTGAACTTTGATCATTGTATCCTCTGATAGTTACATAAACCACAGTATTGCATGCAAAATATAATCTTAAGACTTTATTAACTGAATCTCTTGACAAATATTGAATAGTTCAACCTATAACATAGTATATTGGAACGTAGATAGAATACGTATCGTATAATAGAAAGTATCGTATAATAGAAATCGTATAATATTTTCACTAGTAACGTGACACATTTAAAGCGATGAGCCGGCTTCTCTCAAATTCATGTCTGATTATATCCAAAACAATTCCAACGTCGTTAATCTTTCAAAATTAAATACGCTAATTGGTTAATAAGCTAATAGGATAGTTTATGTCATGTTGGAAGAACTTCCTATCGTAGTTACTTTTCATTCATTCCTTTTCTCTCTATTACAACAGGAAGACAATTTGAACAACATGAAAATCCAAATATCAAAATTCTACGGCCGTCCCGACACAGCTTTCTGAAGAGAGAAGCGGAAATTTTTAGAGCTTAACTTTACTCAGCCAAAATGCAACGCGGGCACAAGTATTTCACCCCCGCGCGCCCAACCGACCGACTAAGGGTGGCCTTACCCGGCCGGGGTTGTGTACGCACAGAATGTGTTATTTTAACGAACAACCAACACGTGATACCTACACTGGCCGCCGTGTTCCGCAATGCTATTTCAATTACCGCCCGAATTCATCTACATAAATTACATACGTTAGAGCAATGCAGCGTCATAAAATCTGCTCGACTGCGAAGCGGTGGGGGAGGGATGGTGGGAGAGGGGGGGGGGGGCGGGGCGGGAGTCGGTGGACGCCTAAGCGGCGCGCGGGGCGCACAAACGCGAGAGATGTTCGGACGCGCCCGAGAGATTTGCATCGCCCCGTCACGCGAGTCGCGCCGCCCCGCCTCGCCCCGCCCCCGCCCCGCCCCCGCCCCGCCCCGCCCCGCCCCGCCCCGCCCCCGCCCCCGCCCCGCCCCCGCCCCGCCCCCCGCCCCGCCCCGCCCCACCCCCGCCCCGCCCCCGCCCCGCCTCGCCCCTCCTCACCATGCCACGCCACGCCTCGCCCCGCCTGGCCACCGCCTCGCCTCGCCTCGCCTCGCCTCGCACCGCCCCGTCCCGCCTCGCGCCGCCCCGTCCCGCCTCGCCCCAGCCACGCCACGCCCCCGCCTCGCCACGCCTTCGCCTCACCACGCCACGCCACCGCCTCGCCCCGCCCCCCGCCGCCCCCGCCTCACCCCTTCCCCGCCCCACCCCCGCCCCGCCTCGCCCCACCCCCGCCCCGCCTCGCCACGCCCCATCTCGCCCCGCCTCACTCCGTTCCCGCCTCGCCACGCCCCCTCGCGACGCCCGGCGACGTAGGTCTCTCCGGAAGTCGTGGGCGGCACGCGATCCGCCCGGAGGAAATCAGCGCTTGCCTTGCTCAACAAGGCACTGGGAGACCCGCGCGTTTGTCTTCTTGATAATTGAATCGTCTATTTCAGAAACCCGTCAAACGCGAAAATCTAAAACTCGCATTATCGGCGGATTATTGTTCCAAGAGGGTAGACATATCTTTTAGTGCATATTATGTATAGCACATGTTATACATATAGATAGCACATGTTTAGTATATGAAAAATATTTATTTATCAAATGCTTTAATAAATAAAAATATTTAAATTCAGAAAAATTGGGAGACTTTTTCTCAGTTTTCTCGAAATGAGGAATTTGGCGTTTGGTGGGCTTCTGAAATAAACGATTCAATTGATATGTCGGACTTAGGGCTGTTGATTCTCTCATCACCGAAAAAATAAAATCTGTGATCTTCTTTTCTTTCGCTAAAGGACCTTCTTGTACATTTTGATTGTATACGAACAAGGCTGGTACCTTTGTGGCTCAAAGAAGACTTCCTCAAATAGTTTTATTTCTTCTTCTTCTTCTTCTTCTTCTTCTTCTTCTTCTTCTTCTTCTTCTTCTTCTTCTTCTTCGTCTTCTTCATATTGTTATTCTCCTTTCTTTCCATGTTTTTTTTTCGCGCAAAAGATGGATATACAAATCAGCAAAAAAATTGTGTATGTTTGTATAATTATGAGGGATTATAAATCTGATAATTGAAGTAGAAATAAAAGATAAGCCATTGCTAATTTCGATGGTGTTTATAATCGAATGAATTGTTATTTTTCTTAGTATAAGTCGGAAAAAACAGTAATCATTAATTTCCATTAGTGATGAAGCCTCAAAAAAGTGCTTCTGGAAAGGAAACTTGATGTTTTAACATGAAAGTTATTTTCATTACTAACTCGTCCTGAACTCCAGATTCATCGTTATACATGTAGGATTAATACTAATTAAAATTATATTTTGATGGCACTTACACTTTCTGTTTTGTAGGACATTGTGTCAATAAGCTTGTGTTTTTACAAACTATCTAATAAGCACATTTTACTTTATTGTTAGTAACGAATATACTCAGACATTAGCTTGATCACGAGAGTTTGAGTACGAAAATCCCCGTCTCTTCAACATCTTTAAGTTCCCAAAATCCACTTACTTCCAAAAGAGGAACGGAAGCGAAACGCAGAAATCCAGCTCAAACGCGAGAAATCTTGCAAACGCTTCAGAACTAGAGAAACTATTTACTTAGAAACAATTAACGCGACGTTAAATCTTCGGAGAAAAGACGTGATGATAGAAAAAAAAATCTCTGCGAGTCCGAAGCGCTTCTACACGGTGAACTTTCGTTCTGGATGAGATAAAGTCAATGGCGCTGATTGCCTTAATCAGAGGGCACTTCTCCCGAGGCAGCCAACGCACCACTTTTCGGTGCAGTCGGCGTCAGAGAATGGGCGAGAAGGGGGAGGGGGAGGCCGACAGATGGGATGAAGAGTGCGAGACCCGATGAAGAGAGCGGTGATTTACACACGAGTTTTCGTTTGGGGTGTGGTCAGGAAATGTAGAGGTTGGAAAGCTTTTAGGTCGTAATATACTTCCACGAGAATATTTAAAGTAAGATAAGCTACCTTTTTATTATTGACGTAGTTACAATTAGACAGTTGTGAGTAACGTACATGATTCACTAACGTACAGGTGTATAGGGAATGAGTCTGAGATCTTCCCATATGCCAACACGCCTCACTGCTTACATAAGCATCCTTCCCTCCACAGCTGCAAAAAAAGCAATGATATTATATTTTCTCTTGTATCTCTCAGCTTGAAAGATTCAATAAAAATGAGATCAGGAGCATATTCAATAGCTTCATGTATATTCAAGAAGCAAAGAAAATACAATTTTTGAATCATTATATTTGTGTATTCGTGCCTTACTTTTTTCTAAATGAATAAGATAAGTTACATTACACCATTAAAACAAATGAAAATGGCAAAGGATTTTTATCTGCGCATAATTATCACAAATAATGCCATAATGACGTAAATCTAATCCAGGTGGCTCATTAAAATACGCTTCATTCCTGGCAACCCCAAACACACTCGACAGCTACTACATTCGGACACATTTCCACGTCCATAAAGTCCTGTACATCTCGTTTCTGACGTCTAATCTACCTCGCGCTTCTCACCCTAACACACCGTTTCCACGCAGTAAATTCGTACCCGCATCCTGCTCTGCCAGCGCGCTGTCCGACCACCCCACGCACTGCTCTCCCAGCCGCCCTCTCATCCCTGCCCCATTCTGCTCTTGCTCCTTCGTCTTGTCCTCCTCCTTCTCCACACCCAATCCCTTCCCCATCCTTACTCACCCTTACCATCCTCACACTCTTTCCCTCCCTGTTCCTCCCTGGCTTTCTCCTTTTCCCTCATCACACGTCCCCTCCCCTCTTTAACCCGCTCATAAGCTCCTCCTCAAACTAACCATTCCCATCTCCCAACCCTTTCCTCCCAACCCCAACTCTCCTATTCCAGTCCCGCTGCGCCTTTCCCATTTCATCTCGTCCCCGGTTCCCTCCCTACCCAACTCCCCCATTCCTGAGCCCTCACCTCTCAACCTCATTCACCCATCCCACTCCGGCCCCGCCTTTCCTATTTCACTTCGTTCCTTAATCCTTCCCCAACCAATCCCTTCCCATCTAAACCCCTCTCTACCCCTAAACTCCTCCCCTTCCAGTCCTTCGCTTCACCCTCCTCTTCCTGCCTCCCTTCCGCCAGTCCGAATGCGTTCATAAACTGTGGGATTCCGTACCCTTTCTCGTCGCCAGCATCGAGTTCGTTCTCCCCTACGCCTCCACGCCAGCGGCCGTCCCCATCGCTACCCGGCCAGATCGGTCCCGCCCCGCCCCTTCCCGCTCCAGCCTGCCCCGCCCAGCGCAGCCCTTCCGCTTCCCCCAGCCCACCCCAACCCGACCAGGCCCGCTCCCACCCGTCCCCACTCTATTATCCGTCTCTACCACACCTCGACCCGCCCTCACGTCACCACACCAGAGCCCGTCCCCTCTACACCCCAGTGAACCCCGGTCCGCCCGGCCGGCCCCGATCCGCCCCGGTCCGCCCCCGCCCTCCCCCACGCCATTGTCCGTCCCCACCACACCCCGCTCCCCCGGCCCAACCCGGTCTGCCCGGTCCGACCCGACCGGCTCCGGTCCGCCCCCGGGGCGCCTGACAAATTGCGCGGCCGCGGCGGGAGAGCCTCGCTGACTTATCACATCGTCGCGGCAAGAGCGACTGTCAGGGCTGCCCCCGGCCCGCACATATTTCATTCCTGGCGGGTCGGCCGGGGGCGGTTCCCGGTGAGGGGGCGGGGATGGGCAGGCCACGGGCATGGGCACTGGGGGGCACGGGACGGAATGCCCACGGCTGCGCCGAGGTGAGGATAGCCCCAGGGTGCCCGAGTCCCGCTCCGAGATACGGTATCCGCTCTGGGAGCAGGAAGGAAGGAAGGAATCTCCTGAGGGGAAGAGAATGGGAGTGACCGCGAAAGAGAGAAATGGAGAAGCGAGGGGAGACGGAGAGTAACGTAAAAGCAAAAGGTGCGATTTGCTTTTAAAGCGATTGCAAGTAATATATTTTGCTCCGAAAGGAAGTATATTGGGTTGAAAATTTTATCACATTAGAAAAACACGCTTTTACAATATAAACAATGTATTAGAGATCGAATGCATACTTTGTAAGATCTATTATGTAGAAATGTAGTAAATACAAGTACATTGGACCTTATTAATGATTAATTTTCAGAAGAACACAAATACAATGACATTTCTGAACCAAATTATATCGGTTTAGAATTTTTTAGCCATTGTTCATTATTTACTCACAGAATAATGAATGTCCCTTTCTTTTGAAGGGGTTATCAAAAGAAAATTCATTATTAATTCATTTTTAAAAGAAAACAGTTCAAACAAAATTACTCGCGATATTCAGGGCTCCATAACGGAATTAAGTCACATTTGTGAATAACCTAAGCTTTAGACTCTTTCGGTACCTTATGAACTGTTCCACAAATCCTTTCAACATAGCCGCATACACGTCACAGAAACCTGGCTGGATATTCTTAAGGTGAAATATGGTGGCAGCCAGCCCACCAGATGGATGGGTCGGAGGATGGATGGACGGAGTGACAAACACATTCTCCCTGATATGTGTTCATTTAGTGCGTGCAACGAGAGGATGCAAATGTAATCCATTCAACTCATTTGAATATTTATGTTTGTTAGTAGACGCTCGCTCAGTTTTGGAGAGGGACAGTAGTACGTGATAAATACTGGACCCTCCGCAAAACATTCAACGCAAAAAAAAAAAAAACTATATATTTGGAACTCACCTCTCATTCCACGTAGTATTAGATGAGTCACGATCTCTAAAAAATCATGAATCTCCAACTCCCCCTGCATGAAAACTCTGCTAAACCCAGCACGTGAGAATTTGCAACAAAACGACGAATGGAGTTATTATTTATTTCGACCACGTTCCTTTCCGGACGCCATGTTTTTACGTGACTCTCGGCGAAACGGCCCGCGTAGGCCATTCTTCAGCGAGCCCGGAAGCGGGTGCCAGGGGCGCGACGCGGCACGGCATGGCGGAGCGGGGCGGGAGGGGGACAGGGCAGGGCAGGGCGGGGCGGGGAAGGACGGGGACGGAGAAGAGGGGGCGGGGTCGAGACCAGAGCTCGTTAGGGCACACCCCGCGTTAGTCGGGTTAGTGTCGCGTGCACCAACACCGTCGTAGCTTGATGGGATTTTCCTATTTTACAAGAGGGCGGGCCCTCTCTACCCGTCATTTGAGCCTCGCTAGCTAATAGAGTGAGCTCCCCCATTTAAAATGCAGTGCTGCAATAAGTCTACCTGAGCAGTGCGAGGTTATTGCGCGAACACTGATGCATATTTTATGGCGGTGTAAACTTTTAGTTCCAGCCGCCTGTCGTAAATACGACGCTTCCACGACCGCGTATTCCTCAAACTTATCTCTCCGATGCCGTCCGACTCCGCGGAAATTCAATATTTCTCTCGGCCCGCGCCGCCTGGAAAGTTGCAGAAACGCGTATAAACATTTGGTAAGGGGGGAATTCCCGAACCGCAAACATGCATAACAGTTGACCTAGCGCGTGATCAATGTGGGCAGTTGCGAACGGCGCCTGCAGGAGCGCTGCGAGTTGGAAAGTGGGAAGTAAAGTGTTGGGGGGTGTGGCCGAAGTCTCGCACCTTCGCCGACGTACAGTGGGCTGAAACTAACTGAAAGGTGCGGAAATGAAAAAAGAAAATCACGGTAATAACAAGACATCTGGTTGTTTATACTTGTTTTTTTATCGAACGTGAAGTTTGATGTCACTTTTCAGTCGCAAATTTTATACGAAGAGTATACAAAACAAAGTATTCAATTCAATTAATTATGTTATTTAAATTGTAAACTTAGACACAGTTTTGCACCAATCTAACTGCTGCCGTTACTTTGTACATCGGAGTGACAAGTTCCGGCTTACACGGGGAAATTCTCCGTTTAAACAGTATCAAGCTTATGTGTATCAAGCTTAAATGCAGCTGTGATCACCTACCGTTCTGAAAATGTCAAGATTTTGAAAATGGCTAAAATTAAGAAAATCCACTTTTCAAGTACCAAATTCAACCCTATGAATTTTGTCACAATATTTGACAGTCATTGCCGATCTAGCACTTCACAAGTTTCAACGTTTGTCGACTGGGTTTATTGATAATTCCAGGCGCGTCAACTACTAAGAGTACTAGTACATGTAAGTGTAGTGCATGTTGTTTTCGGGAGGTGGCGGTTGTCTTGCCCCGCTGGTTGGCGAGATTTGGCACCGACCTACTCTCCGATAGCGGGGTTTTACTTTAACCAGGTATCTCCCACCAAAAGGGCACCACCTCAGCCAAGACGAGCTCTAAGCTCAGACCGGTGTCATGTTAGTCTAAGTGTATGTAGGATGTGAGGGTAGGACATGGAAGAAGTGGGAATGATCACGTGCTGTTCTTGACTCATTTCATAGGGTACTGCTCAAGAAATTGTCTGGTGTTCGAAAAAAAACCCAAGAACTATCGATCAGAGCATCCTGCCACTAGAATTACCCACCAGACAGTAAGTGAATTCGACCTTCCTGACACGTTAGTGTCGAAAACACTGCCACCGTTGGGACTCGAACCTAGGACCACCCGGTCAGAGGGACTGCAGTGACATAAGTTGATATCCTGAGCCCTCTCTCCTGGTTTGTCGACTGGAATGTTAGTGATGAACTCAGCAAATAGACTCCACATTTTTAGAATATTAAATGTACCAAAGCGTTGCAATAAGGGACATCCATTCAAGATATGTATTAAATAAATTTAAAAGAAACAGCAATCATATTCTAAACCACCACTGAAAACTGCAAGAAAAGTATATCAGTAAAAATACTTTAATGCTACAATAGCTTCATATTTATTTTGTATATTCTTACAGTTATTAATGACGATATCAACCTAAATATCTGCCATCATCAACATTTTTTACGTGTCATTCTAAGAAAATATGAAAAATCTCACGTGCTCATTTCAGCCTTTGTAGCCCACTGTACGCCGCAGAATCCCCCCCCATCCACTGCCTCTCTTCTTGCAGCTTTTGCTTCCCCTAGGCCCCCGCAACTTCGCACTTGCGAGAGTTTCTGCGCCCAGCCTTGACCACTCTATTTATCCCAGTCGCGATAAATTTTGCCCCACTTCACTTTCGTCTCCTTCGCGCCCGCGCAGGCGCGGCGCGGTTTCGCTTTGTCCCGCACCTCTTCTCAACGCAGCGCTCTTGTGCAAATCCTATGCGCCCCCTTGTCGTGACAGCCCGCATATTGCTCCCGCTTTACTCGAAATCGTTTGTTTGCTTTTTTTTCACTCTTTGCGCTTGTCTCGAAACCGTTCTCTCAATGTGCCACCAACGCTTTGATGGTCACGATCAGAATTTTATCTGAAGTTTAGCCCCACGGTCTGCAATTCGCAGCTTTGGGGTTTCTACGTTCCACTTCAAATCTCGGGCAACGCCACTTTCATCGTATCACGGTTTACTCAACAGCTTGTAATGCGGAAGCACAATATTCCGGGGGGTAAATTCATCTCGCGCAGTTCACACGTAGTTTTGTTTTCGCTCAAGGGGCTTCGCAGTAGGACTAGCCGTTTGTCATTTCCACTCCAGTTCACTTTTACCTTCCACTTACTCGCGCCTTTTCTATACTCATCCCTCAGCGCTCTCCGATTTTTCATTCTCCTTTGGTCTAAAAAAACACGAAACTTCATTCGCTCTGAGTCTCCGCATTCTTCTTCCCGATGCGCAGCCTGTTCCCAACCTGGATCCGTCACCGCCACGCCCCCTCGTCCCGTATGTGTGGCCGGCGGAGGTAGTGGCAGCGGCGGAAGCCCAGAGCCGGGTCTGCCGGTGCGGAGCCCGTATGCGTCAGGAGCTGTCCGAGGAAGACGCGGCCATAGAATATTCAGCAGTCTCTGCGGAGCCGATCCTCGCCAGAGCCTCGTCACGTGGGGCAGGGTGGCGGGCAGGGTAGCGGGCAGGGTGGCGGGCAGGGTGGCGGGCAGGGTGGCCGGCAGGGTAGCGGGCAGGGTGGCGGGCAGGGTGGCGGGCAGGGTGGCGGGCAGGGTGGCGGGCAGGGTGGCGGGCAGGGTGGCGGGCAGGGTGGCGGGCAGGGTGGCGGGCAGGGTGGCGGGCAGGGTGGCGGGCAGGGTGGCGGGCAGGGTGGCGGGCAGGGTGGCGGGCAGGGTGGCGGGCAGGGTGGCGGGCAGGGTGGCGGGCAGGGTGGCGGGCAGGGTGGCGGGCAGGGTGGCGGGCAGGGTGGCGGGCAGGGTGGCGGGCAGGGTGGCGGGCAGGGTGGCGGGCAGGGTGGCGGGCAGGGTGGCGGGCAGGGTGGCGGGCAGGGTGGCGGGCAGGGTAGCGGGCAGGGTGGCGGGCAGGGTGGCGGGCAGGGTGGCGGGCAGGGTGGCGGGCAGGGTGGCCGGCAGGGTAGCGGGCAGGGTGGCGGGCAGGGTGGCGGGCAGGGTGGCGGGCAGGGTGGCGGGCAGGGTGGCGGGCAGGGTGGCGGGCAGGGTAGCGGGCAGGGTGGCGGGCAGGGTGGCGGGCCGGGTGGCGGGCAGGGTGGCGGGCAGGGTGGCGGGCAGGGTGGCAGGCAGGGTGGCGGGCGAGGTGGCGGGCGGGGGTGGCGGGCGGGGTGGCGGGCGAGGTGGCGGGCGAGGTGGCGGGCGAGGTGGCGGGCGAGGTGGCGGGCGAGGTGGCGGGCGGGGTGGCGGGCGAGGTGGCGGGCGAGGTGGCGGGCGAGGTGGCGGGCGAGGTGGCGGGCGAAATGGCGGGCGAGGTGGCGGGCGAGGTGGCGGGCGAAATGGCGGGCGAGGTGGCGGGCGAGGTGGCGGGCGAGGTGGCGGGCGAGGTGGCGGGCGAGGTGGCGGGCGAGGTGGCGGGCAAGGTGGCGGGCCGTGGTTGGGCGGTGGTTGGGAGTGCGGACGGACGGCATTTTTTTCTCTCGCCCCGACTATCCCCCTCCGGATTCGACCTCGTAACCGTCCCCGTCACCGCATTCGGCCAGCTCTCGCGTACGCTTTAGCCCCCTGACCGTTCCCGGCTAGGCCTGTCCTCGCCTGCCCCCATCCCCGGGACCGCTTCTGCTATCGCCGTGTTCCAACAATGCTGCCTTAATACCTATACCTACACCTTACCTGTCTTAATACCTCGCATCGCTGTGTTGCTCTGTTGCATCCCCTACTGCGACTCATTTCTCGTACAGTCCATAGCGTTCTACATCCTACTCCGCACATGCTCAAGCCCGTCCACGCTTTTCTCGCGGCTCCACCTTTAGCCAATCCCAAACCCACACCACCCCTGACTCCTACTTCAACCAAGATTCGACCACTCTGCCTATACACTTAGTTCCCCCTACCTCCCTTCACAGCGTCGCATTGCCGCGTCCTCGAATGAAACACTTCCCACAGCGATCCTACTTTCTATCTTCACACACGCTCAAACCCACTTTCGCGGCTTCACCTAGAGACTACCCCAAACCCGACCCTACATCAAACCCGTTTACGCCCGCGCACCACTATCAATTCCGCCTTGCCATCACCTTCATCCCTCCATCCGCCTTTGCCTCCATAAACCACGCGCACGTAGCACTCCTTCCCGTTCCGGCATCCGCCTCCATCTCCGTTTCCTCCGTGGCCGGCCTTGTTCTCGCGTCCGCTGCTCTCTCTTTCTACCTCTCTCTCTCTACCTCTCTCTCGACCTCTATCTCTCTACTTCTCTCTCTCTACTTCTCTCTCTCCACCTCTATCTCTCTTTCTACCTCTATCTCTCTACCTCTATCTCTCTACTTCTCTCTCTCTACCTCTATCTCTCTACTTCTCTCTCTCTCTACCTCTATCTCTCTACTTCTCTCTCTCTCTACCTCTATCTCTCTACTTCTCTCTCTCTCTACCTCTATCTCTCTACTTATCTCTTTCTCGCCCTCGCGTCCGCTTCCCCCACCTCCGTGCGCGCCCGCGCGTAGTCGCGCCTGCCTTCTTCAGGCCTCGCCCCCCACCCCGCGCGGCGGCCGGCGCGGCGCGGCTCCGTCATCATCTCCTCTTTCGGCGCTCACAGAAGCCTCCTTTCCGCGGAGGAGCCCCGTTCACGCGCCCGCGACGCGCGCGGCTTCCTCGCCACCACTCCGCCGATCCCTTCTCGGCGACTCCGCCAAATCCGATTGGAAGCCACCGAGACCTCGCAACGTGCACGGCGATCTCATGAAAACACACGCGTAAAACGGCATGAGTAATAAAGCCACGTAGCCGCCGGCGCCGGGGCAGCGCAGTCTGAGGGGTCCGTGGACCCATTGGATAGTTTGAAACGGGCCCAGGAACTCTCCCGAATAAAACATTTATTTTTTACTGATACGTTATAGCTTGTCACTGCCTACGATACGGTGTTTGATATACATTGCATAACTTACCTGAATCGAAAGGATCGTGGATACGAGGGAAATGTAAAAGCAGTTCAATGGTGGAACATGTTAACATGGAATTACGGGAGGTTAATGTGTAACGAAATTATGGGAGAACATTATGAAAGAAAATTATGGTGGTGGGGAGATTATGAAAAGACAAACCGAGTCAAGTTAACCTCTAGTTAATTAGTAAATATGGATAATTAAAATTAGATAAAAATAAAATTATGTGTGCACGACAAGCTTTAACTGGTTCTCATGATTTCGGGCGACAAAATCTCTCAGGTCAAACGTTCTCCAGTATTTGATTGAAAGTCGATAATTAGAACACCCTTGGCGCATAAATAACTATTTATTTTCGTAAATAACATCAATTACTTATTTACCCTTTGAACTGATCATTTGCGGAAGTGGCTCTCCAAAGTCATCAGGCCGCCGTGTAAATGGTCGAACATAAAATCAATTGTAATTATTAATTATATAATTAAATTCATAATTTCATTCTCCTAGTAGAAAAATATGTTACACGTAAATAAAAACGTTTAATGGAAAAGGAAGGAAGGGGAAGTCTTTTAGAATGCACACGCCTATATACATTGCTGATGAAATAACAAAACATCAACGAGGCTTGTGAGTTGCAAATTTCATTTTCCATACTTTAATTATAGAGTTAAGTATGCGTTTGAAGTTTTACAAATCATTTAATAAATTATTATAATTCGCAGTATTTACTGTATTATTGCTCATTTGAAAATATTACTTAAGGCACATTATAAAATCAGTTCACAAGTATCACTTTTAAACGTTATTTTAATAATTAATATTTGTAAGTGAATTGTGTCTATATGCTATGCATTCTATAATACACATCGAAAATAGTACTACTCTAATAACACACATGACAACATGAAATAATATATGTATGTTACTTAACAACAATAATAAAGTATTTAAAAATGTATGAAATAATATTAAAAATATTTTGTGATACAATAACATCTAAAACGTCAACACTCAATAGCCAGTTTGGAAATATACATCTATTCTTAACTACGATCCATTTTACCATATTGTAGCACGAACTCGCCGTGAATTAAGAGGCAGATTCATATTTCAGTCTTCACAAGCATTATTATAGAGCCCCTTCCTCGAATATTCTAACAAATGAAGAAATGCTGTTTGAGTTTTTCGTTTTTTTTATCTAAGATGTAAGTTTTTGTTAGATTCGTTTACTTTATTCTGCTGGTAATTTTGTAAACTAAATTACTGTTTTACTTCTTTCAACGCTGTGAGGTCTACAAATCTGTTGACGAACATACATCTTAACTAACTTTTCTTTGATGAAATAAATTGGGTAAATTGCTGAATAGACGACAAATTCTGCTCAATAACTTTACAGTAATAAAATCAACTTGACATAAACGCACTGAACTCATTAAAAAAACACCAATCAAACTAATTGCAATTCAAATAAAATAATTGTACCTCGACTTACAGGACAGCGTAAAACTAAACAACGAACCAATCCATAATCTCCTGACTTTATTAGCACACATGCAAACACCTTTTTTAGTTTTTAAAAATGTAACGAATTTCGAATGCAGCCCCCAAACAACAGTCCAATTGGCCTAGTATTATATCACCCCGGTGTGCGCTGCGTATGGGGGGGAGTGAAATTCAGATCAGGGGGCGTTGAACGCGACGCGACGCAGGAGGGCAGAGTAGGGGCCGCAGTGTGGCTGTGGCGACAGTGTCGCCACATCCGCCATCTCAGGAACACAAATTCACCCAATTCCGCCAAAAGTACGAGTGGTGAATAAAAGGTGAACAGTTCAAAAATATGACTATGACACTGGGACTGATGATATCAAAATAGCTGCTCATTTACTCGCTGTTTAAACTAAAAACTCTTGTGCATAAACCCTACCTATAGTAAGCCTCCTATACTTGTACAATTTTTATAAAAAGATAGGCACGATAGATGCTTGTTTATTAAAAATAACAAAGTGGGATGTGACATCTTTTCAAAATAGCTTCAGGTTTGCAAATGTTCAAACTAAAACTCTTGTACGTAGGCTATATGATTCAGAAGACATTCATATTTGTACACTTTCCAGGAAAAGCTGAGTACTACTGATGATTTACACATATAAAGCAACATATCGCCGTGTATTCTCCCAAGAAACAATGGATTCCGCCCCGAATTCCACGAAAAGAATTTTCTTCCAGCAAATCGAAGCTTTTTTTCTCTCGCCCAATTGGCGGAATTCCGCCGAGTATGGCATCACTGGGTGGGCGGCGTTGCGTTGCTCGACGCACCAAACGACGCAGCGGAGGTGGGGCGGGGGCGGGGGCGGAGGCGGGGGCGAAGGAGAGGGCGAAGGAGGGGGCGGTGGAGGGGGCGGTGGAGGGGGCGGTGGAGGGTGCGGGGGCGGTGACGGAGGCGGGGGCGGGGGCGGAGGCGGAGGCGGGGGCGGCGGCGGCAGCAGCGTGGCGGTCGCTAATGATTTTCCACTAATATCCTCGTTTCCCGGAATACACCGCGCACGCCAGCTTATTCGGTCTGACGCATGCCCCTCCAGCCGTCCGCAACGCCCCTGTCGTTTTTAATCATAATGGCTCATCCAAAAATAAAGCATTGTTTGTGTAGTGAAATAATTTGTCACATTCTTGGAAATTACAAATCAAAGTCAATATTAAGAAAAGTTGTATCAAGACTCATTTCGATGTTGACTCAAAAAGTTCGTATCGTGTATTTAGTGGCGCAGCGGGAGGCGCCTTCCGAGTGCTTTAGCTCTCCTTCCAGAAGCTGACAAATATTCACATATATATTATTTTCTGTTGAAACGAAAGTCATTCAATATCTCAACGGAATATCGTAAATAATTTATTATTTTAAATAACTATAATTCGAGAAATAAAAATAAATATTAAGTACGGCAAAAATAAGAAAATCTTTATAAGGAGACTATTTTGCAATAGGCCACATCTATACTTTCTCCCATGCAAAAAGTGAAATTGGCGGTATATGTTTTCGAGAAAGTATCAACCCCTTATTTTTTAATTACAACGAATCCACCGAAAATGCAATAATGAACAATTGGTATTGTGAGTGTATCCTTTGAAGGATATCAAGAATATACATAAAAAATAAATAAGACACAACCACAATGTTGTCAGACTCAAATTTTTGCGATTGTGTGCCGAATCCTGTTACTGAAACGTAAAAAATTTAAATATAAAAAAAATTGAAAGTTGTTGAAAACTACATCTAACTAAACACAATATAAGCGTAATGCGGAGAATATGTCTTGTTTCTCCTGATGAGCGGGTTCAAATGTTTCAGTAGTCTAACCCTTTGCATCAATGACATCCCATTTCAAAACAAAAGACATCATAGATTTTCCTCACAATTGCCAGGATCTCTCCATGAAATAATTACACAATCAAAATTGCAGGAACTTACGCCATACGAACATTTATCGCTGTCAGGCAACTTCTTTCTTCGTGAAGTAACTTTCGGTCCCTGAACATTGTATCGTGTTGCTTTTTCAGTAATGCGTATGTCCGTTCGTGGAATTCTGTCAACTCTTCTGCATGTGGCAGGTGCATGACACACCGCCCACATTTTACTGTTCAGACAAATTTTCTCACTCAAAGCTGATGCGGAGTTGTATATTATATTCTTGATCATGCAGCCTTTGATTATTCTGCGCGTTAAAAATTCTACTATTAGAAATGACAAGACTCTTCGTATAAAAAGTTTCAAACTTGTGTATCCACAGGACCCAATATATCAGAAGTTGTTTAACTCGTGCTTATAAAT
Source organism: Gryllus longicercus (assembly GCA_038098605.1). Classification (NCBI taxonomy): domain Eukaryota; kingdom Metazoa; phylum Arthropoda; class Insecta; order Orthoptera; family Gryllidae; genus Gryllus; species Gryllus longicercus. The sequence continues at coordinate 32,283 of JAZDUA010001219.1, read as the reverse complement.
ATTCAGAGATCTTTTGTATATTTTAATAGGTTACATAAATAATGTTTTTTTGAACCGAGAAAACTTTGCGTGATACTAAATCAGCGTTCAAATTTTTTGGACGAAAATTCTTAACTAATATTCTTCAGAACAGAAGCAAATGTGAAGTAATAATTTCATATCTTTTATTAATAATACAGTGGACTAACACGGTACATCATTGGGTAAAACTTAGTTTAGAGTATCCATACTTACATGTAGAGGATGTTATGAAATATGCAGATGCGGAAACTGCATACATGAACAATAATAGAAAAGTTTCAACAAATGATTTCAACAAATGAAAAACAAAACAAATGTTTCTATCAATTTCACTCATTACACATATTCATTGGGGCACGATCTCACGTAACATTAAAATGTGTATTTGTTGATTGGCAACTATATTGGTTGATACAGCATTTGTTCACCATGTAATATTTTTACAAATAAAAAGGCTCCACAGACACAATCGATACACAGTAAAATAAATAATAGATACGTCGATAAATAATGGATACGATAAAATAAATAAATAATAGATTCTCGATTCACACGCTTGCAAGCAGATAATTGTCTTTAGGCGACCGTTACCCGTGCGGACGGACGGACGGACGGACGGACGGGCGGACGGGCGGACGGGCGGACGGGCGGACGGGCGGACGGGCGGACGGGCGGGCGGACGGGCGGACGGGCGGACGGGCGGACGGGCGGACGGGCGAACGGGCGGACGGGCGGACGGACGGGCGGACGGGTGGACGGGCACGCTGCTGGCGTGGGCGTGCGTGCTAGCGAAGCATGCGCGGCGGCGTTCAACTCGGACGCGCGAAGTTAGCCAGTCGATACTTCGCTTCAGGCGTTGGAGGATCAGCCTACGCGCACGCGACCGGCAGGTGGCGGTAGAGGCGGTAGAGGCGGTAGAGGCGGTAGAGGGGTAGAGGTGGTAGAGGTGGTAGAGGTGGTAGAGGTGGTAGAGGTGGTAGTGGGCGGTATGGCCCTGCCGGCCCGTCGACACCGCCGCCCCACCGCCTCCCTTGACGCCCCCTCCGACTCACCTCCACCCTCCTCCAGCTCCACCACCACCACCCTCCGACGCCTCCACAACCCTCCGACGCCCCTACACTCCTCCCACACCCTCACACCACTTCCACTCCCTCACCCTTCTAAATGTCACCAAACCCCTCCCATGCCCCACACACTTCCCACGCTCTTACACCCCCCGACGCCCCGAAATGTAAAATACCAGGTACAACATTTACTTGAATAATTATCACATTTAGTATAGATTAATTTTTTGTGTTGTGACTTAGTTCAATATATTAGTACTGTTCTAGCTTTTGTATTATTAGCCCTGAATATATAATTAAATATTCCGAGACGTTGGCAAACTGACATGTTTTAATATTTTGAATTTTACTGTGAGCAAATGTTACGATAGGAAGATATCAATTTTGTACGAGTAGTTTGAACTCGATGTAAAGAACAATTGAAGGATTGAGTGCCGGTTACCATGGACGCAAGGTTGCTGAGACAGACTGTGTGGAGTTCGCGAGTGTGTGGATGCCGGAATATAGACCGGTTAAATATTATTGTGAAATTATGATTTAAACTCAATCCATGGCGACTTCATGTTATTGGAAGTTTGGCTAATCCTTAGGGAAGGTAAGTCAGCAAATTGGTAGGTGGTTCTAAAGTAAGGAACAAGATATTTACGAGAGCGGAGAACGTAAAACATGCTTATTAATTCTGTATGTATGTTTTCATGAACTGTATCTTTGCCTTGTGTTTGAACTTCGTGCTATTATTTAAATTACCTCAAGATAGAGGACAAATCACAGAGACGATTGGTGAGTGATACAGCTGCAGCTGAATTAATTGTCGGCGTTACAAACGATCGCAGGCACTTCATTGGCATACACTGTTGCGGGAACATTGCGGTTCAGTAGTGTCGTCAACACAAAATCGCATAATTCGGAATATTCTTTAACTTACGATTGGTAAGACGATTCATCGACATAAACTTTCAAATATACTACAGCTGGAAAGTGGATTACTCACTGGGGTAAATTAGGCAGAATGAGACAGAAGTTGTTGATTGTTACACATACGCGACAGGAGACACACATGGAGCCCGCAGCACAAATTACTTGGTTCCATCGTGCTTACCACACAAACTGTGCGTTCCACGCCCTTAATATGCAAATTTCTGACCCCAAAATTATCAACGAAATGTGTTGTTTAGGTATATCATACAGTGGACATTTTCTTACATTCTTGTTTTTCGATTTAGCTCTTTGGAGTGTCCTAATCCGTAAGTGCGGTAGCCACAGAATTTCCAAAACAATGTACACAATGTGGTCAAAAGTATCTGAACACGTGACTGAACATAACTGAACATTTCGTGGTACCCTTGATCGGTAATACTGGAATTAAATAGGGTGTTGCCCCACCGTTAGTCGTGATGACAGCTTCCATTCTCGCAGGCATACTTTCGATCAGGTGCTGGAAGGTTTCTTTGGGAATGGCAGCCCATTCTTCACGAAGTGCTGAACTGAGCAGATGTATGGATGTAGATCGGTGAGGCCTGGCACGAAGTCGGCGTTCCAAAACATTTCAAAGGTGTCCGATACGACTTAAGTCAGGACTCTGTGCAAGCCAGTTCATCATAGATATGTTATTGTCGTGTAATTACTCCGCCACAGGCCGTGCAGTATTAACAGGTGCTCGATCGTGTTGAAAATTGTTATCTCCATCCCCGAATTGCTCTTCAACTGTGGGAACCAAGAAGATGTTTAAAACATCAACGTAGGCATGTGCCGTCATAGTGTCACACAAAACAACAAGGGGTGCAAGCCTCCTCTACGAAAAACGCGACCACATCATAACACCATTTTGGACGTGTCCGGATACTTTTGATCATGTAGTGTAGAAATAAATTAACAACAAGTTATTCTGATAAATTTTGTGTTAATAAGTGTTTCTTTCCGTTTATTACTCTTATAAACTCAATATTAAAATAGAATCTTAGATTTAACCACTCACTGACCCCACCTTTATATTGAAATGGGCAGACCGGTTAAGCGTCTTGCCATTGGGTGTTTGCTTGCATTTCAATTTGAAGTCATTTTCACTCAAACCAATAATGAAGAAAATGAGGGATGTGTGCCCGGATACAGCTAGTATTACAATATACAGTTTCTGTTGAAGCCAATCATTTGAGCAGAAAAGTCCCACAGCTCTTTTGCTGGTTGAGTTAGGCTGTTTATTTAAACATCTGAGACGTAGTCTCAATTCTCGATTTAAGGCATAGTCGAAATACCCTACAATATTACATAAATATGTACAAGTAATATCCAATGTCTATGAACAGACCCAGAAAATACTAAGGAATTTCTCGGCTGTTATTTGAGTTGGGGTATGTTGAGGATATTTTTGGAACTTTTATGAGCTGTACTCACGACACCAAGCCCCCCACTTTATCCAATGTCCTTTCGATAATTGGCCATTGATTCTCCAATTTGCTTGTCGAAAGCTTCGGCCAAGTGCCACTTATGTTTCTAAACCCAGTTCCCAAGAAGCCTTCTAAAGTAAACCTTGAGGCGGCGAGTGCTGAAAGAGAACCGTCGGGAGTGGAAATCCTTCGGAATGAGGGAGTATAGTCCGCTTCGCCGTGGCCGCGCGTTCGATGGGCTCGCTTCGCGCCGAGGGTCGCGCCATCAGCCGTTGTTTGGATGCTAAGCGGCGCGTCGTTCAGCGATATTGGCTCGACGCTATTCTCTGCGGCGGTGGTGACGGTCGAGGCAATGTTGAGAATGGTGGCGATGACAGAGACGGTTGGGATGTGGATGGTGGCAGCCTGGGGGCGGCGGCGGTGGTGGTGGTTGTGGCGGAGGCGGTGTGGCGGGGTGTGGGGGCTTGTTGGTGCGGTGGAGGGGTGTGGCGGGGTGGTGAGCGGCGATAGCGGGGTGGCGGTAGCGGGGTGGCGGTAGCGGGGTGGCGGTAGCGGGGTGGCGGTAGCGGGGTGGCGGTAGCGGGGTGGCGGTAGCGGGGTGGCGGTAGCGGGGTGGCGGTAGCGGGGTGGCGGTAGCGGGGTGGCGGGTAGCGGGGGTGGCGGGTAGCTGGGTGGGGAGTAGCGGGGTGGCGGTAGCGGGGTGGCGGTAGCGGGTTGGCGGTAGCGGGTTGGCGGTAGCGGGGTGGCGGTAGCGGGGTGGCGGTAGCGGGGTGGCGGTAGCGGGGTGGCGGTAGCGGGGTGGCGGTAGCGGGGTGGCGGTAGCGGGGTGGCGGTAGCGGGGTGGCGGTAGCGGGGTGGCGGTAGCGGGGTGGCGGTAGCGAGGTGGCCGAAACGGGGTGGCCGTAACGGGGTGGCCTTAACCTGGTGGCGTTAGCGGGGTAGTGGTGGAGGAGTGGAGGTCGCGGTGTCGGAGGGACGGTAGGGGTGTCGGGGTTGTGGTGAGGCGAGTTGTGGTGTGGTGGGGTACCAGGGGGCAGGATCCAAAGGTACCGTGGTGCCAGATTGTCGAGGTGCTAGGGTGCCGGGGTGGCGGGATGGTGGTGACGTATGACATTGATGGTGATCGCTGGAACTAAGTGGAATACTAGTATTCAATTATAATTTTATATCTAATGTTTCATATATTTTACTGTTTATTTTGGCTTTCAAATTCTCGTGCCGCAAAATGGTGGCAACGTTTAATATACTTCGAGTAATGTGTAATTCGTTTGTGAAATGAATATAATTACAATGTAACAAAAATAATTGTTATGAACAATTAAAATAAAATTATTTATGAAAAGTAATTGAAATATTGGCTCACTATATATGAAGGCAACTAATATTGCGTGCAATATGCCACGCAACCTTTTTCGCCCTTGGGACAAAATTGCATCTTGTCGTGGCGCACTTCAAGGAGTGAAAGCCTAAACAAAGGAAGAGCTAGCAAAAGCAACGGGATAGTCGCAAAAGTTGCGCTTGCAAATATAGTTGGAATTAAGACGTTGGAACGAGAAAATGTTATCTAAAAATCTGAAAGAGAGAGAGAGAGAGAGAGAGAGAGAGAGAGAGAGAGCATAATATGGAGAACGTTTGAAATTAGTATACGAAGTAGGAAAGTAATTACATGAGATCAATGTAAGTCACAAGCCACAAAACGGAGTGCTCTATGATTGAAAGTCTGATGTAACTAAATGAGAAATAGTTCAGGTCTCACGCATCTTTCAATTATCATGACAAACATTTCATATTTTATACGCCAAACGGCAAAAGCAAATCGCTCAACATGAAACACCTAACATGTAAAATCTCCAAGAAATAAACCACTAAATAGGGAACCTAACCCTCGAAAACACTAACTGTTGCTCTCAAGGATTCGGGGATGAGGGGTGAGGGGGGTTGAGATTGAATAACAAACTTTGAAGCGGGGGTGGCAGAAGACGGCAACAGCGCCAAGAGGGTGGCGGGGGCATCGAGTGCGGGGGCGTGGCGCGGGCCCAAATCACGCCGTGAAACGGCTGCGCGACGAGGCGGGGGGCGGAGCAGAGCGCCCCTTTCGCAGCGCGCGAGCCCCTGTGGGGCGCCCTTTAGTCGAGTGGGTGGAGGTGCGCGCAGAGCAGGCACGCGGCACGGGGCGGGGCGGGGCGGGGCGGCGTGGTGCGAAGTGGCTTCGGCGCGGGACAGGCTAGGTGGGAGAGGATATGCTGGCGGGGCGCAGGGTAAGAGCGTGAGACGGAGACAGGGCGGAGCGGAGAGAGCTTGAGAAAGCGACGAGAGCGCGGTGAGACGGAACGGAACTGAGTGGTAGCGGAGCGGGGGGGGCGCAGGGAGGGTTGGGACGGAGTTGGGGACGAGAGGAAAAGAGGACGGGATGGGACGGGATGATACGAGATGGGACTGGACGGGGCCGAACGACGCGAGACCTAGCGGGACGGGGCGGAGCGGGACAGGGTGTGGCGGAACGGGGCAAGGCGGAACGGGACGGGGCGGAACGGGACGGGGCGGAACGGGACGGGGCGGAACGGGACGGGGCGGAACGGGACGGGGCGGAACGGGACGGGGCGGAACGGGACGGGGCGGAACGGGACGGGGCGGAACGGGACGGGGCGGAACGGGACGGGGCGGAACGGGACGGGGCGGAACGGGACGGGGCGGAACGGGACGGGGCGGAACGGGACGGGGCGGAACGGGACGGGGCGGAACGGGACGGGGCGGAACGGGACGGGGCGGAACGGGACGGGGCGGAACGGGACGGGACGGGGCGGAACGGGACGGGATGGGAATGGATGAGGCGAGGGAGAAGGCGGCACAACCGGAAGGACGCTGAATGGGCGCTGGGGAGGCAGAACTGGCACCGAGCGGAGCGCCGCGGGGTGGCGCGGGAACGCACACGCTCCAAATGCCAATCTCTTCCCGCGACCCCCGCCCACGCGCTCACGAACGAACAGTAGGCTCCGGCGAGGCGCGGCAGGCGGGGCGGAGTGGGGCGTGGCGGGGAGGCAGCGCGCTTCGGCTGCCGAGAGAAAGACCGCGCCCGTCCTACCCTTACCCGCCTCGTCCACAGCAGCCGTCCTAATCGCTTTTACAAACGTTGAAACGTGATCAGCACGCTAAACGTCAAATTGCAAACTCATGTCCCGTCAAAAGTGAAAATGAAGAGCAGACAAGGGAGAAAGAAAAGGTGCGAGAAAAAAGGGCTAAAACGCTTATATAAAAGAATCTAATAGCCTTCACAAAAGGCCAAGAATGTTCTAACTTGAAATTGAACAAGAGAGGTTACACGACTTTTAAATTATTAAGCCGGAATCGAGGCTGTTGCCGGGGAAAATGCAGAGAAGAGAATAGCGAGAAAAAAAGGGACGAAACTCGTGAGAGGACTGCAAGGGCAAAGGGATGGACGGAGCAGCGACGGCTGAGGAAGGAACTTTTCAGTTAACACAGTAACATGCGCAGGGCGGGGCTGTGAAGGGCGGGACTGTGAGGGGAGGGACGGGGCGGAGAGGGGCAGGGCTGGGCGGGGCGGAGCGGGCCAGCACGCCCCTATGCCGAGATTCTCGAGCGTTTGCCCTCCTCTTTTACTACTCCCTCAGGCCGTTGGTGTTTCGCTGCGGCTCAGTAGGCGTAAACGCGGACGTCCTAATCGCAAGATAATCATGCGCCAACGGTAACCTTTGATCCCACCGCCATATTTTCAACGCTGATGCGGGAAATGCAGCTCGTTTATTTCTCTTTGCGCGCACTCATGCGAATTCTGTTGATTGCTCATCGCGTGGAATTTCTTTTTTAAAGTGCCACTTTTCAGGACGCTTTCTGTGTATTACAACACCTCTCATCACTTATGACGGATATCGGGGGTGGATAAACGAGCTGAGTTATAAAATTGTACTAAGTGTAGTCGATGAATGTAACGTTTACCTGAATTAGGTGTATGTTTTCAGTTTCTCTTCAAATGAAGCTCGTCTTGACCTGTAGTAAAGGAGAGGGGACGGAGTTTAAAAACGTGAAAGATGCAAATAATGAAGGAAAATCTTTTCCATCTCATATTCATCTCATCAATATAAATTACAAGGTTTAGAAAACGGTAAGTAAACTTACTATAAAAATCAATTTTTTTTATTTTTATCGGTTTTTCTGCAATATTTTTTAATGAGAATATGAACATGCGCGTGGTTGTGATTTCTTCACTGACTTCACCAAATAAAAAACGCACTAGCGAAAATGCTACATAGAGATTGATGGATGATATAATAAATATATCAAGATTTTGAAGAAATGTATAACAAAGAAGAAGCTCGAAATGATTTATTTATATTTATTCTTTCCTTTTGAATTATTTGTGTTATTGCACATTATATTGACAAAAGTTTGGACAGAAATTAGCTCTCTACTAACAACTATATTATTACTTTTGAATATAAACATAAATTGACAGGAAGCTAAATTTCTGGCTACATAAAATGAATTAATGCAAAAATAGAAAAAATAGGTTTAATTTTGACTCAAGCAAATATTTGTTTACGATCATACGCAATTTCCCACACCTAATGTTACGACTATATTTTCAAACTCAGTGCGTCATTGCTTACACACAGCTGGGGAGAGGGAGAAATAATCTTTAGTAAGCTTACGTGCACTGTTTCTATTTACTTATTACAGAACTGTCAATATTTGATGCTTCAAGATTGTATTTTTTGCATTTTTGCTTCCTCTGGCCAGTTCATTTATTTTACTAATATTTTTATTAGTAGGTAATATATTAAATTCGATTTTATATCTATATCTATCTATCTATATCTATCTATCTATATCTATATATAAAATCGCAGTCTCTATTAGTGTGAAACTGGTGCCAGACTGTCGTCGAGAGACCAATTTGCACGACTGACCTTACTCTGAAATGTATTCCCAGGGGACAATTCCATAACTACCGACTTTAGTCCACAAAACTGCGAGGGCTCGCGCATTTCACCCCAAAGTGCCCCTCGTTTTCCACTCCCATCACGCACGCTTGAACTGACCGAACCCGCCCCACCTACCATCCTCTCCACTTATCTTACATCGATTATTCCCACATTGTCCGTCTAAATTCGCCACTCTCCGTAAATTTCTACCTCAATTCTGTCCTGCCCTGTTTATTCTCCTTTATCTGCATACATTCCTCGGAGTTCCCACCCTTCTTACATTCCCTTTCTCATCTGTTGCCTCTCTTTTCACTCCAACCGTGTAATGCTCTGTGCACGTTCACAACGCACCAGTTCCACACCATTAATGCAGCTTCTATCACGTTTCTTTCCGCTGCAGCTTTCCTACCGAGTCCGTTTCTCTTTCGCCATATCCACTCCGTCATCCAAAGCACTTTCTACCTTACGTCTTTCCTCCAAGCCACCCCCTCCCTTCACCTGGCTTCGCCGCGCACCAGCGCTGCAGAAATTATCCGAGGACCGTGTGGCTTACTAAAGCGTGATATTGGCAAGGGCGCGGTAGACCGCGCGTTCTGCCGCGCGGCGCCGAGCGACGGAGATGGCGACGACGGCGGCGGCGGCGGCGGCGGCGGCAGAGCCGGCAACGGCGCCGGCGCAGAGTCCCATTGTCGGATAGCACCATGTCATTTAAACTTGGCGCCGAGTTGGGGCGTGTAATGCACGGACGGCGGGCGACCGCGTGCGCGCCGCGCTTCGCCTCGGTTATAACTCATAACGGGGCGGGGCGCCCGGCCGCCCTAACGAAGACTGCCCTGCGGGGGCGCCCCACCTCTTCCCTTCCCGCCCCTCCCGGCCCTGGTTCACGTAGCGTCACCTCGCCCCCACCGCCAGCCGCGTCAAATCCCGCTCTCGCCACCCCACTTTCCGTCCCGCTCCGCCCCCCGCCCCCCGCACTCTTCCCTTCTCCATGCTTATTGCTTCTACCCTTTTCTTTCCTCCACGCGTTCGGGATAGCCACTGGGCACGAGAGAATTCTCAATACTCCCCGCCTTCGCCCGTTTCGCCTTAGCACTCCCTCCACGCATGCCCCGACCACACACACACACACGCCCCGACCACACACACACACACGCCCCGACCACACACACACACACGCCCCGACCACACACACACACACGCCCCGACCATACACACACACACACGCCCCGACCACACACGCCCGCACACACGCCCCGCCCAAACACACGCGCCGCCCACACACACGCCCCGCCCACTCACACGCCCCGCCCACTCACGCGCCCCGCCCCCACACACGCCCCGCCCCCACACACGCCCCGCCCCCACACACGCCCCGCCCCCACACACGCCCCGCCCCCACACACGCCCCGCCCCCACACACGCCCCGCCCCCACACACGCCCCGCCCCCACACACGCCCCGCCCACACACACGCCCCGCCCCCACACACCCCAATGACACACACGCCCCGCCCATAGACGCTTCACCCCAAAGCATCTCGCCCACGCACTTTACACCATCTCGCAATCCCCGTTGAGATCCAGCTGGCCGAGCACTCCATCTCTCCCACACCAACACCACGCCTCCCATCTCAGTACCCACCTCCATTTCGCCTTCGCCACGCCTCGCCTCGCAACATTACCCCACCCCAGCCGCCAGCAACTGCGCCACCCTCCGACTCCACTCCGCTCCATTCCCCCCTCCTCCTCCTCCTCCACCCCCTCCGCCTGAGCAGCGTGGTCCCGCCGGAGCCGACCCCCTCCCCAGCGCCGCGCCGCGCCGCGTCACGTCACGTCGGCGGCGCTAAAATGTCAAAAAGCGGAGCGCAGCCGCGCGTGGCGGTGTCAGTGCGGACACCGCGCAACGCCTCGAGGAGGGGGGGGCGGAGGAGGGGCGGAGGGGTGCGGGGGGGGGGGGGTTAGGCGCGGGAAGAAAAGTTCCTTTCCAGCGGCGCGGCGCGGCGCCAGGCAAGAGACAGTTACAACGAGGCTCTCCTCAACAAAACAAGTAAGCGAGCGCCGAGAAACAAAACGGAACTAAAATTTCAGGAGGAGAAAATTTGAAAACTCTCAGAATACGGGTTTTCATCTCCCTCTCTAATTTTCACGTTATACACAGCTATATACAATACTAAAAAGAGGCGACAGAATGGTTAAAAAATGCATTAGCAGAATGTCTTGTTACATTTTCTCATGTGTCATAACACCGTATTACGTTTGATTGGTTGGTTACGGGGTGTTTTGAGAGATCGATTTTAGCTTGCCAGCACACTGTGCAAGAAGATTAAGATGTTACACATCTTGAAGTTCTGGAAAGAACGAAATGTCTTGACAAATATTTGGGAGTTATACAATTTTTCATGAATGCTAATTCATTCATTATGCTTTGTTTAAGAAATTGAAGGACAAACAAATTTCAATAAAAATTTGCTGAAACCAACATGTTTTAATGAAAATTCCTTTAATTTTTTTTTTCAACATGCTATGAAATGAACTAAAATGTACTTTATAAATTAATATTATTTTCTAACATGGAGGACTAACTTAACTTATCCTTTAAAGATCTATTAAATATTTTGAACGGTAACATTTTGAATAATATTTCAGTGTGTTTTAGTAACATGTGATAACTGCTTACTATTGAAATTAGCAAAGTTGTGTTATGTCAAGATTTTGGTTGAGATGGTTTAATAAAGAGACGTTGCGAAAGGAATTAATATTTCTGTAACAACATAAATTACGTGCCTCATTACGTACGAAAATGCGTTCGTGAATAATTATTCTCAATATTTAACGTGTATTACAGCAAGTAGACGTTAAATATTCATGAGCACCTCTGAAACTAATAATGAGATCACTCCAGAGCTTTAAACAATATGTGGGTTTTACATTTTACAGTCATATTTTACGACATTTTGACCACTACAATACCTGCCAACTGTTTGTTTCAGAGAATTTTTCAGAGGGAAAAGAATAAAAATAACATAATTTATTTAGATGTGTTATAATGTTGGATATTTTAGGTTAAGTAAATCATGTCTTCAATTAATTATGTGAATTTTACAACACAAATACCGAACAAAAACTGGCTTTCCTATAATATTCTGGAATCTACATTATTTCACTTACATCAATTCCTTACGTTTGTCACTAATTAACTGTGACCTAACATATACTTACAGCAAACATTTAAAGTATTTTTCCTTTGTGAATGCAATACATTAGCATAATTGCTTTATTTCGCATTGGTAATGGTGGAAAATAGAAACTAGTTTTCAGATAAACACCAGAACTACCAAAATCAGTAGAAGGCTTTCTTATCATTGACTTAAGCCCATGTTATGTACGGCTTATAGAAAAATGTCAAGTCTTGTTGAGAAACTAATAATAAACAATTCGTTCGCTTATCAAGAAACTTCAACATCCATGGGCGTTTTAATTTTATTATGGCATAAAAAAATCGCACGGAAATTTAAAAATTCATTAAGATATTTCGTAAATCATATTTTAGCTCGGTGGCAAAGTTTGACTAACTGAAGTGGTATTTTATCACTGAAGCTCTTGCATTTGTAAGCTTTTTCAAGGTAACCAGAACAATTTGGTCCGCTCTCAAACTGTACTCCAACAATTTGATGTTCTTCATCCATGCATGTAGTATTAAATGTTTTCCTACATGTTCTTCAGACTATTTCACGAATAGCCATGCTCCGTAAGAACCTTTTCATGTTCAACCAAATCCAAGACTTACATTTCTACAAACAATGGCCATAGCAGATGTACATGATTTGTTCTACTTCACCTAACAAATTTGTGAACATTCATGTGCGTCGCTTACAGAGTTGAAGAGCAAAGCACCGTTGTAACCTGCGTCGTTCTCAAGCTTATTTCAATAAAAGTTCTATTCTATTTCATTTCGCACAAAAATAACCAGAGCACTCGTGTAATATCAGAAATGCCTGTTAAAATTAGTCACAGGACCTCGAGACCTTACATACAAGTAAGTTTCATGAATAGTCCAAATTTAAACTGCTGAAACCGTAAAGCACTTACAGGTTCTCAAACGAATCTCCACAACGTTCCTCGTGAAAAACGTTGGTTTTTGCCAGCCTGGAATGCAAGTCTGGTGCTGTGCCCTGCCGAGTAATTTTGGCAGCGGTCACGAGCCATGAAGAACCGCGAGTGTGCTCAGGAGTATTATGCCCTTTGATCTGTTGCGAGAGGGCCGAGGAGAGGGAGAGGGCAATGGAACCGTCAGCAGCCGCATTGGAGATGACGAGAGCCGTCCGGTCGGGGCAGATTTTCTATGCGGGCTCGGGGAATAAACGGAGATTGGCAGTCAAAAAGGCCGCGCATGCGCGAGGAACTCGAACTGAAATTCCGATGAAGGTGAATGGGTTTTAATTTTGTTAAAATACACGAAGAGCCGCTGGGAGTGTTATGGAATGTAGTACATACTATACATTAAAGGTCAAAGGTTGATTTACGGTTCAGACTTGTTTTCTATTTGATTTCAATGTGAAGTGCATTGAACAATTCGGTAATGACAACTCTATAGAGGGATTATGTTTTGTATAGTAACGGCCACTATACATCGCGTATTCAAAACACAGTTCTGATATACTGTATGTAACTTCATTTTGTATTTTATTTTGTTTCAACTACCATGATGTTTTCACTCAGGGGCAAACTGCTTATCAAGAAATGTAGTTCTTCATATATTGTTTTTAACTCAGTTTTGTGAAAGTTACGATCCGTTTGCATGTGAACAATCAATTGCATTCTTCTGGTATTATGCAAACTAGCACGCACAGTGTATGCGGAAGCATCTATATCAATAACTAACACATCGGTATTCATCATTACTAACTCCATAATTCAAACAGTCCTACCTGTGTAGTACTATTTTCAGTATTAAAGATGATGCGTAATTTAAGAGAATTCAGTTAAAATAAATAAAATATTATACATCATTACTAACTCCATCATTAAAACATTACTCTATGACTAATTGTTGAATTAAAATGTAGTGTGGAAATTTTTCCTGTTGTTGAACAGAGTGCAGCTAAACTGTCACACACATTTTTCCTCCTTACGAGATTGGTCATAAACCAGTATGAAACATTTCATATCCTTCCCGTTCTTTGAGCACTGGGGAGCTTCGATATTAAATACAAACTTTGCTAACGCGGAGTTGTTAGAAGACGCTTTACAGCACCGAGTCGCGGCTGAGCACGTACAACTTTCCACAAAGCAGCGCTTGCCGAGTTGAAAGAGCGTCTGGGATTGCGGTGCTGTGCGGCAACACGCGGTCATCCGCGCGCTATCATTGCAAACCGCCCCGCCCGCCCGCCCGCCCGCCCACCCGCCCGCCCGTCCGTCGGCCCGCCGCCTTCTAGCATTACCGTTTCGCCTCCGCTAAACCACAATCATTTCCAACCGCCGCAGCTGCGAACCGCCAACCATATCAGTATCAAAATAACACACTTGAACAGTTCGTAGTGACTTCCGGTGCCCGATATCAAGAGAGATTACAATATTTTCTGTCATTTGCCCGCTGACGATCATGTTTCCTTGAGATGGCAGAGCGGACAGAGGGCAGACGGTGAAACGGACAGAGGGCAGAGCGGACAGAGGGCGGAACGGACAGAGGGCGGAACGGACAGAGGGCGGAACGGACAGAGGGCGGAACGGACAGAGGGCGGAACGGACAGAGGGCGGAGCGGACAGAGGGCGGAACGGACAGAGGGCAGAGCGGGCAGAGCGGGCAGAGGGCAGAGCGGACAGAGGGCAGAGCGGGCAGGGCGAAGAAGACAGTGGAGAAAACAGAGCGAAGAAAATAGAGTGGAGAAGAAACGGCGGAGATAGCCAGGAACGTCATCACTGAGGATTCGATTATGGCCAGGAGCGGGGAAGAGCCGAGAAGGAGGAAAGGGCCGAAGATAGCGCGCTGTGCGGCGAGACAGGAGTTGAAGCGAAGCGAAGCAGGGAATAAGGCTAGGCGGGGCAGGAGTCTGAGCAGTCCAGGGTGGTTGGGCAGGGATTGAAGGGGCGGGGCTAAGCTGAGAACAGCGGGGTGAGATACACGGCGGGTGGGGTTGAAGACCGAGCTAGGCTGTGGGCAGGGCGATCGCAAGGGCAGAGTGGAGCGGGGCCGAGAGCGCTGGAGGAGAGAAGGGCAAGCTGCGGCGGAGGGCACGGCAGGGGCGGGAGGGGACGGGGCGGGGGCGGGGCGGGCAGAGGACGCAACGCGCCGCGACGCCACTGGCCGGCGCCGTTATTGCCCTCACTTAGCGCAAAGTAGCCGCACATATCACGCGCGCGCGCGTCCGGGCCGGAGTTCGGAACTTGGCGGCGGGCGTAGCCCGCGAGCAACAAAAGGCGACGGCGCGCGGTTTGCAACGCGGCGCGGCGATTCCCTTCCCACACTGCTACGCAGGGCAACTCCCTTCCCACACTGCCAGGCAGGGTAACTCCCTTCCCACACTGCCAGGCAGGGCATCTCCCCTCACACACTGCTAGGCAGGGCAACTCCCTTCCCATACTGCTATGTAGGGCAACTCTCTTCCCACACTGCTAGGCAGGGCAACTCCCTTCCCACACTGCTAGGCAGGGTAACTCCACTCCCACACTGCTAGGCAGGGTAATTCCACTCCCACACTGCTAGGCAGAGCAACTCTCCTATATACTGTCATGCAGGACAGCTCTCCTCACACAGGGCAACTCCTTCAACTCACTGCCAGGCAGGGCCATGCCCTTCATACACAGTCTGGCAAGACAACTCCCCTCTCTCTGGCAAAAGGGCGACTAAACAATGGGAGACCGGCAGGAGAGCAGGGAGCACACATACGCAGAGGTGAGAAAGAAAGGGACCATTGTGGACGAAACGACATGGAATTGGTAGTAAAATACAGATAACTCTCGATTTACGAGAGCTCAAGTTAAGAGAATTCGAAGATACGAGCGTAGTCAGCCCTTCAATAAAAATAAAATCGAAAGATCTTCATTACGCTGCACAGATTGTTACAAAAAAGAGTGAACCCAAATCGCCCACTAGCAAAGCAATCGATTCACTTGAAGAGAAAGCAGGAGGAGGAGGAGGAGGAGGAGGAGAGGACCAAGCTACACAGTACTTTTCGTCTTCCTACCAATAGAAGTATGACATGCAGTCAGCCCCACATTATGCTATTAAATATTATATTCTTATTTACTTATTCCTTGAACTGAATATTTTTGAAGATAATTTTAAAAGCCATTTCTTTGTGCACCTTCTCTTAGTTGCTCAAATTATAATCCTAATTTCGACGCATTTTATGGGTCTTTTATGTACTAGTCTCAAATATAAAAACTACACCTTTATTAAATTTCATTAATTTACTGGGAACAACAATGTGTTTCAACTAATATAAATTACTGTTTCAAACAAAGGATTTTGGAGTAATTACTTTTCTGGATAAACATGTTATAAAAATACACATTTTCAATATATTGATGATAAAATTTGCAACAGATGTGCACCTACACGAATAAATTTAGGTTCAGATATTATAAATGTGGTTGTTCCTGATTCGCCTTTTCACAAATATTATGTAAGATTTAATGGTAAGACTGACTCATTAATATTTTCTACCTCGCATGTCCCAAGCACAGACATTGTTTTCATTATTTTTACAAAAATAATTATTTGTTTAAAATAAATACCGAGAAACTCTATCTGAATTTTCCTAGTGATAGGAAACACGCTTTTAGTGAAGTTCCTTAAACACAGCATAGATAACTACTACTGGCAATGTACTACTCTCTGAGGCTTGAGCGCAGGCATGCAAGTCTAAAGGCAGTTTTGAGCGCAGGTAGCGGACGTAACTCGAGCTGCAGGCGCGTCGTTGAAATGAAAGCCTAGCCAAGCGGGGACGGAAGCAGAGAGAACGCAGGACCAAATTCTGAGGTGGAACGGGGCGAAGCCGAGGTTCAAGCAGGGAACGAAGCACAGTCTGGCTGTAGGAGAGGTCAAAAGCGCGGCCGAGTACGTGGTCGAAGACGGGGACGGGGACGGGGACGGGGAAGGGGAAGGGGAAGGGGATGGGGAAGGGGATGGAGATGGGGACGGGGACGGGGACGGGGGCGGGGACGGGAATGGGAATGGGAATGGGGACGGGAACGGGAACGGGGACGGGGACGGGAATGGGAATGAGAATGGGAATGGGGACGGGGACGGGATGGGGACGGGGACGGGGACGGGGACGGGGACAGGGACGGGGATGGGGATGGGGACGGGGACGGGGACGGGGACAGGGACGGGGACGGGGACGGGGACGGGGATGGGGATGGGGACCTGGTCGTAGACGGGGACGGGGGCGTGGCGAGGCCGAAAGCGCCGAACGAGGGAGCGGGTAAATAAGGGTGACGGCGAAGGCATCGCCGAAGAAAACAATGAGGACATGGTGAAGGCGTGGGTGAGAGCGGTGGCAATGCAGAAGACTAAGGCAAGAGCTATGGCAAGGGTAATGGAGAGGATAGTAAGGGCGAGGACCAGTACGAGAGGGACGAGTGGGTGAGGGCAAAGTCGAATGGGAGGGTGAGGTGAAGGGGGGACGAAGAGCGAAGGAATTGGAGTTGGCAATGGAAAGGGCGAAACCAAAGGCGTGGACGGAGAGGCCTGAAAGAGGTGAAACAGAAAATAAGAACGAGTGTAAAGATGGGAGTGAAGGCGAGAGTCAGGAACAAGGAAGACGCTAAAAGCGACGGAGAGAGTGAGACGGCGTGGTGGTGGGGGGGGGGGGGGGTGCAGCGGCGGGTGGAGCCGAGGCGTAGGCCACACACTGCAGTGACGCAACGGAACGAGGTCCAGAGGGTTCTTGCGGTCAGCACTGCAGCAGAGCGGGGGGGTGCGGGCAGGAGCGAAAGCGGGGGCGGGGGCGGAGAAGAACGGGGGCGTGGCGGGGTTTTGGGCGCCCTGCCCACCCGACCGCCGCACCCGGCTTCCTGCCTGGGCTCCAGAGGCCTTTGTTTATTAGAAAACTAGTAAAACTGCGGAGCAAATCTGTCTCGCCCCAAATCCCCTTTTCGATTAAAAAGTTGGGTTCACGCGGGTTAAAAGACGCGAGGGAACTGTAAATTGCACAGCTCCGCTCCGAGTTACCTATTGAAGAAATACTGCGAGTTGAAAATTCCACTCACACAGAATTTTTATATTTTCTTCTCTTATTAGGTTTAAATCGTGGACTGCAAAATAATTCCCTTTTCTTTGAAACAACTTCATTTAACAACTTTATGCATATTTTTTATGTGATTGAATATTTACTTTTAATGTGTACTTAAATATATATGTATGAACTAAAGTACAAAACTCACGCATATTCAATACACCATGTTCGTGGATGATGTAAAGACTTTCTTCAGAAAGATTAATACACAGTTCTTTAAATCGCATGATTTATCTCATTACTGTAAATGACATTAAATTATTATCAATTTAATTATTCCTGTATATTTTCAGGTTATGAAAATTGTCATATTTTATCATTTTTAAAATTGTTCAATGCTTTGTATATTTGAGTAATGTATTACTCCTTAAGAATGTCTTTTGTGGAAATATTTAATAGTAAGTTACGTAACAAGTGCAGGAATCACCTCGCGCACGTGTTGAGTGAAATAGTGTTTTAATGCACGGTTCGCGAAACATCTTTCACACACGGCATGTTCAAAATAAATACAAGTATACGTAGCATATGCAACTCGTGAACTAGTAGATCCGTGTGATACTTGTTTAAATGTTGACTGAAAGGTATTCTGCTGTGTTATTTATTTGTATACCTGTATTTTAAGTTGTTATTATATGAAAACAATCCCTGTAAAGCAGTTATGCTGGTCTGTGGAAATAAATAAAAAAGAAAAAAAGGAGATCCGCGCACTAGTTACGTAACGTACTGTTCTGAAAGAGAATTACGAAATACACATACAGTCAGTGGCGTGTAGCAGTAATGGTTGCTCATTCCTAGAAGTACGGATTAAATCTACTAATAAACAATATTTTTCACTTTCTTTGAGATAGTGCAGCACTTCAGCCCCTGGTTTGACATTCACATAATTGCAGAACTACCGGACTTTCAAATGATTGATTCGAGTTTCCGGGTGAGTTAACAACTACGATTATTATTCTTGTAAGTGCAGTGCATGTCTGTTTAACGCGAGATGTGGCGACGATCTTTCCCCGCTGGATGACGAGATATGTCACCGTTGTACAAATCGTCTTGCGGATTTTCTCCAACCTGACATCTCCTACCAGAGGGTCCCTAACCCAGCCGGGACAAGCTCTAAACTTTCTACTGTTCTCCCGACGTGTGTAGTAGTGTAGTGCATGAAGTGGGTGAAAGCAAGGGTAGAGAAGGGGGAGAAGGATGGGGGAGAAAAGATTGCGCGCGGGGCGTGGCCGTTTGTTAGGGTACTGCTCCGTCATTCCTTTCATGTTGATTTCTGAAAGCACAGAAAACTACCGATCAAAGCAGCCGGCCGCTAGAATTACCTTGTCAGCGGCTGAATTCGACTAGCTAGCTAGTGTCGAAAATCCTGCCACCGTCGGGAGTGGAACTCTAGAACCTCGCGGTCAGAGTCACGGCTGAATCACCAGTTGATTCCCTGAGCCACCTGAGCTGGTCAAGACTTTCGAGAACATGAAGGAAAGGACCGCATGGGATCGGGGGCCCGGGCCAACACCAAGCCGTAAGAATGTCGTTGGGAAAGTGGAAAGGGGCGGAGGAATCTGTGCGGTGCGGGATTCTCTGTTTAAGGTACTGTTTAGACATCCACGCGGAATTTCACGAAAAATGCATTAACGACCGATCACATCGCCTGTCCCTACAATACTCCTCCAGACAGTTGCAGTTCTCGACCGAGTTACTTAGCTGGAATCAAATTTTCACCACCGTCCGGACTCGAAGCTAGCTACTTCCTGGTTTACAAAGTTTTAATTACCAATTATTGTATCTGATGATAAAACAATTAGGCAACTTTTAATTTTGTTAGAACCAGATACAAATCTAATGAGATATTTTAAGTCTTATAAGTGTTTTGGATCTCGAAGAATTTTAATCGATTGTAAGTATACAAGACACAAGTATAAAGATGTACTGTACATGTAAGTTCCTTCGAGGAGTTATCAGGAGATATCTGAACACCGAAAAATTATCCGTTCGCCACGCAAATATGCAGCATCCAATATTAAGTTTTACGAGAACATAAATATTATGAAAATCTTCTGAACATTAATTTATCATCTTCAAGATGAAGTTGATACTTTCCACATATCAATATTTAAACAAATATTAAACTTATATTTTAATTTAGTTTTTGCGTTTTTGGTAGTGAATATGAGAGATGCTGAAATAATTCGGAATCATAGATCAGTAATACTTTTGTCAATTCTATTATATTCTATTCTATTATACATTGTACATCGACCACTGAAAATTATTTTTTTGGTTCGGCCACGGAAGAAACGTTTTTTTATAAATTATGTCAAAAAGACCTAATGACATATTTCATATACCACGAATATAGGAAATAAAAATTATGCTAGAGCATGAGGGCAAGAGTGAGGGCGAGCGCAATTCCAAAGTAAGGACGGAGTTTGTAGATAAACCAAAGTAATATACAATCTAAGAAGTAATATAGCAAAAGTATCATATAAAATCATATCAAATAAAAATAAAGGTTTTTAATTTTTCTCTACATTCTGAATATTGTGGTAACTGAAACTAACATTTTTTTTAGAAAAAGAATAGTTCTCTAGAAATAAAATTCCATGTGCATCAAAACCATTAAATTACATTCATCGCTTATGGTATCCACACACAGTTACAGCGAGTTCACCACCCATCAACCATGTTTTAGGAACAGATGTATAAAATGAATATTTTTTACGACATAAAAACACAGTAAACCGAACTTCACACAACCCGTCACATTTCATTGAAAGCAAAATGAAAAGACTGCTTCCCGCGCTGTTAAACTTCTTCACGGCACGGCGGCCGAAATAACCACCACGGCGTGGTAGCGTCAACAGACGCTTTCACGTTGAAAGGCGCCGCGGGCGCCGGCCGCGTGTTTTCACAGTGGTTTCGGTCGCCCCCCCCCCCCCCCGACACACACACACACTCACACACACACAGCGACCGCGGGGGGCACGCGGCGACGCCCTGCCCGACACCCGACCTGTCGGGGAATATTAAACCCGCCGCTGATATTTAATCAATACTGACATTCTTGCGGATAATGAAACGGCCAAATGGAATGTTTTGACCTGGTGCACCATTCAACAGCTCCGCACACAAAGGGGGCACCTCGCACAACACCGGCTCGCGCACGGCGTATAAATTAAATTGTTTAGTCGCGCGAAAGGCCGTGAGGCGGCGCTGGGGGAGCGTGGGAGGGGGGGAGGCTGGCAGCCAGGCTGCTGAGCGAGGGTGCCCGGAAAGAAAGCAAAGAGTCGAGGTGAACGGCACGCCAGAGGGACAGATATTCTGGAAAGTTGGTTTGAAAGGAAAGTTTAGACTGACCACCAGATTTTTTGTGGTTTTTGAAGATGACGTGGAGTCTTTCGGGTTTAAGCATTTCAATACGTTGGCCTATCCGACTGTGATAATGTTTTTATCAATTTCTCTGATATAGTTATTTCCATTGTGATATATTTCTTTCTCTTCCTTTAAACCGCTCACTGTTGTTGTAATTAGGTCTTTTTTGTATTTAATAAAGAATAAACACACAAAACATATTATAAAATAAACGTTAGCAGGAAGTAAATGATTTTCCGAAAATAAGAAAAAAATATTTACTTTTTGCTCTCTTATCTTCTTTATTCATATTTCTGTTGTTTTTATGATATATTTCTGGATTATTAGAAATCATTTCTGTGTTTGATCGGTAAACATAATATAATCTAAAAGGCACTAAGAATATATCGCCTCAACATGAAACAGAATAGTTTCCACAAATCGCTTCGACACTGTTTAAAAAAAATCGTAACGAATAATTACCTCAAAGTCATATTGCTTTGTTTCTCCCGCCCGTAGCATAAACCTATTGCAAGAAGCATGTGGTTGATTCAAAAATGAGAAATACTGCTGTAATAATACCCTTGCGATGTGTCAGAGCATTCCACATTTATCAAACGAGCACACTCGTGTTCCAACATGCATAATGTAGTTCAATAATAGAGAAAACCTATTTTGGAATAATGTGCAATCATCATTATTTACAAACAGAGCACTGTTTTGCACGGACCATGTTATGATACATCAGAGCTGAATTTTAAGCGTTGTGATTCAAACAAACTACTTTTCAAGTGAAAAGTCGAAAGGCAAAAATATACGCTTATTCTGCTAGTAAACAAAATGTACTTATTTACTTGATTTATTTTCATTTGATTTATTACAAAATACAAAAGATAAATAATATTTTCATAACGTTCAACACAATATACGCATAAAGTATGAAAAGATGATTGGTTAACATGCACTTTCTTAAAAAAGAATCATCAAATTTAACTAGTATCAATTTTAAAACTTCGTAGTTAAATATCATTAAATTTAGTTAAATATAAAATCAGAAAGAAACTAACTATTTTTTAGAAGAATTTTCAGAAATTATTATAGGCACAATCAAAATTTACGATTTTTTAACGTAACCAAGTGCTTAAACCTTAACTCACTATGGATTCTTTTAAGAAGCACATCCTCACATATTCGTAAGAATTAACAATGCCATATATGGATTTGTGACATCATATTTCTTGAATTTTCCTTCAAGATGCACTGTATTATAAATTCTCGCAAGGAAATGAAAAGTACTTTCAATGTTATATTTTCTTTTATACGTTCTCGAGCCTCTGGATTCACTACTACTCACAACTTCTAAGAGCTCCTAACCTAAATGCGAAACATAAAATATTATGGGCGAATGCCGCGGAACAGCACTGCGACATCGACATCAGACGCAATGCCGTTCGTGTGACTTCACCCGTTGCCTTCTCCCCACATCCCGGCGCACTCGAGATCCCAGGCCCCCGCAGCCGCGACAGCCGCCTCCCTCGTCTCCGCCGCCGCCGCCGTCGCCCCCTCGTTACGGTAATGAGCCCGTCGTTACGACGTCGTAAAGCGAAACAAAAGAGGTGCGAGACAGCGCGAGCAAGCAAGGCCGTACCTGCGCGCACCGGAAACGAAATAATAACGGCGATAATTTGGGCGGGTGCAAACGGCCCGACCCGTCTCCGCCGTCTCCCTCCCCCGCGCCCCGCCCACCCGTCCTCGAAGCCGCTTTCCTCGTCGCGGCCGTCGACGTTCCTATCACGCCAGTCTCCGCTGCTTCACTCTGCCCCGAGACTTCTCTGCACCCCCTCCCCTCCCCCCCCCACCCCTCCCCTCCCCTCCCCCCCACGGCCCGGCACTTCCCCGCCGCGCCCGGTCGTGCCCCTAAGCAAGTCATCGAAGAGCGCTGGCGCCGAGGGGATGTGCCACGAGCAGACAATGGACGGTGTGGCGTCTTTGCCGGGGCAAATAAATACAGACGTGAACGGCTTGTAAATATTTAGCATTTATTATAAGAATGATACTCCGACACCAAAACACTATATACAATATTTACAATTGAAATTAACCGTTACAAGAAGGAACTTTCCCTGGTTACCACCACCGCTGGCTCGATAATTAATTACCATCCCCGGTGTGATGCACCAGTACCTTACGCGAACATACATACGAGTATGCCGCACCTGCTGTCACGACGTAGCACGCCGGCTTCGATTCCCCGCCTCGGTAGCCTATGCATTACCATGCAACGCCGCGCACAACCCTCACGACGCCCTACCGACGCGCTCACCTCTGAAGAGTCAAGAATAGAAGGCTGCTTTCAAGTCGAATTCTGCTTATATAGCCTGTGGCAGGTTGACGGAAGCGCGTCACCCGCAGTGACCGCCGGGGTTTCCAAACCTGCACCCACGACCCGCATTCCTATGTGCAGCCCCGCGTCACTTCCGCCAGGGCTGTCCAAATGGCTACAATAGTACGTTTGTACTGGCGGCAGATATGACGCCACAAACTCCTCTATACCCCCCCGGGAATTTTCGTCGCAGTTGCAATCAACACAGAAGGAAAATTCCACAAGTGTGAAAGTCCTAGGCCGATCGGCTCACATTATATACAACTGCGCCTGACCTGGCTAATTACACAGATAAAGAACAAACAGAGAATGCCCTACTAGCCTACCCCATTGACATATTTTTACTCTACATTGTACATTGTACTTGAAATATTAAAAATCTTGCCGTACGGTCGGTCCCTCTTATGCATTGTTACGAATTTTCAGCCTGGTGTGGTAACCTCAAATAACCATAGTATGTTCCTTTCCCTTTTACAACCAAATTCTTAAATTAAATTAATTTTGTACAATACACTCACTACCAAAATGACACATACCATATCACCAATATAGCCACAAACATTACATCAAAAACATTTAAAATCCTATACAGTTCTATACACACACTGACATACTGAATGACAAAACCCTATACAGTGATAAATGCACAAAACAAAAAAAACAATAAACTAACATTTACCGTTTTACATTTAAAACCACATACAGTGATACACTTAAAATGAAACAAATAAACAATTTTTACATTTCTCTCTTGAAGGATTGTACAAAGTTTTTCTTCTTGCCAGAATGAATATAAATGAATACAAAAGTTCATGATATTTGCTGGAAACTATTCTTTCGTAGGTTTCTTGGGAAAAGTTTACTCACTCTCGACACAACACAACAAACATCACATTCACTTATACATCATTCTTCTTGCACTATTTGTTTTGCACTGTGTTCCAGTGTTTTCGGCGCACACGTATCGGCATTGCCGGGTGCAGTGTGCCCCTCTGCAACTTCGGACACTGTCTGGCGCTCATTTTCAAACACCCTACTGAGAATGTCCGCATTTACATTTAATATCCCTTTCCTATGGCTTATGATAATGTTGTAATGCTGAATCGCCAAAGACCACCTAAGCAATCTAGGATTATTCCCAGCATTCTGTTGTAACCAGACTAACGGGTTATGATCCGTTTCTATCTTTAGCAAAACATTACCGTCTAAATAGTAACGCAACTTCCCTAAACCCCAAATTAAAGCAGCACACTCTTTCTCCGTGGTGCTCCATTTTAATTCCCCGTCTGAGAATTTCTTACTGAGAAAAAGAATCGGATTTTCATTTCCTTCCTGATCTAACTGTGATAACACAATGGCTGCTCCCCTAAGTGCCGCATCACATTGCAGTAAAAATGGCTTACTAAAATCAGGTGCATGAGTGACTGCCCCCTGACACAGTGCGTCGCGAAGCTGTACAAACGAGTTTTCGCACTCTTCCGACCACCGGATTTTGCCTTGCCTATGTGTTCCCCTCAATAGATCAGTGAGCGCCGCTGATTTCTCCGAGAAATTTCTGATGAACCGTTTATAATATGATATCAGACCTATAAATTTCCGGATTTCCTTTTTTGTCGATAGGCCGTGGATATTCCTTTATTACTTGCACTTTGGCTTCATTTGGTCTCATCAGACCACTACCAATCTCGTATCCTAAGAACGTAACCGATTTCCTAGCGAACTTACATTTCGCCGGTTGCCACGCGTAAATTGGCCTCACGTAACTTTTGGAATACGATTCTGAGATGTTTGCAGTGATCATCCCAGTTGTCGCTAAAGATTGCAATGTCGTCCATATATGGGACGGCGAACTCCGCGCAATCTTTCAGTAATGCCTCCATAAGCTTGCTGCAAACATATGGTGCATTTTTGATGCCAAAAGGCATCCTAAGGGGTTTATAAGACCCCGAATTTTGTCGTAAAGGTGGCATACCGTTGTGCACGCTCGCTCATTTGGATCTGCCAAAATCCTTTACATAAGTCCGTTGTGGTTATGATTTTGGCCCTCGCAACTGTTTCAATTCGCTCGGCTAAACTCGGAAGCGGAAAATATTCAGTACGAATAACCTGATTCAACTTGCGGTAGTCAATACATGGCCTGGGGTTTTTTTCCGGGGTGCTTCCACCAAAATCATAGGGGATGTGAAATCCGAATCTGAAGGCTCGATGATACCATCCCTTAGCATTTTCGCGATTTCTTCCTGGAGGATTTTTGTTTGGCGATGTGACGTGCGATACGGAGCGCTCCTCACCCTTGCATTTTCGTCCAGCAACTCGATGTCCATCTGAACATTTCTTTGTGAGCCCGGGCCTATCAGAAAAGATGTCCCTAAACTCAATTACAAGTTCTCTCAGCCTTTCACTTCCTTCCGGCTCCATTTCTGTGCCGCGAGCATTGCCTCTACATCAAATTCCTCCGGTTCTAATCTTAAGGCGTATTTCTCTATTCCGTCCTCCATAAATTCACCTATTCCTTGATCGACAATAAAATTGACATACTCTGTCCTTTGTACGTATGCTTTGATCATATTGACATGATATACCTTGCCTGTGCTTTTGTTCGGGCATTTGAATGACGTAATTCGTGTCAGACACCTTCTCTACTATCTCTCCCGGTCCTATCCATTGCACAGATAATTTACGTACCTTGTTCGGAGCAAACACTAATACCTTGTCTCCTACATTAAATGTGCGTATCACTGCTTTCTTATCATACCAGGTTTTCCTTTTCACCTGAAGTGCCGATAGTTTTTCATGAGCGGCGTCCCTAATTACTTTCAATCTATTCGCCAGACGAAATATATATTCCGTTACCTCGCTACTTTCCGGCTCTATTCCAGAGAGATTCTCGTAGAGCAACGTAATAGGAGTCCTTAAATTCCTACCAAATACCAATTCTGCGGGCGAGAATCCAAAACTTTCGTGAAAACTTGTTCTTAAAGCGAACAATATGGCCGGGATCTGTTTTTCCAGTCAGTTCCAGCTTCCAGACACAGAACTTTGAACAGCCTATTTATTGTACTGTGTACACGCTCAACCGGATTGGTCTGCGGATGATAAACCGAACTATGGATCAATTTAATACCAAATTTATTTGCGAATTCTGCCATCAGCGTGCTTCTGAAGCACGGGCCCTGATCTGTTTGAATTTCCCGTGGGGAAACCGGTTCTGCTGAACAACTGCAAAAGCGCATCAATTACAGTAGGCGTTTGAAGGTCTGGAATCGGTATTGCTTCGGGGGTACCTAGACGCAACACAGATAGCAGTAAGTACATGGACATTTCCGGTACTGCTTCTCTGAAACGGGCCTATCGTATCTAAATTTAATCGCGAAAAGACCTCTCTTATAGTGGGGACCAATACTAAAGGTGCCTTCTTCCGATCACCACTATGACCTACGCGCTGGCAGCTGTCGCATGAACGCACAAATTGCTCCATCTCTTTAAAACAATTTGGCCAGAAGAAGTGCTTAGACAAATTGTTCTTCGATTTAGCGATTCCTAGGTGAGCACTGACAACTTCATGACAAATCCTTAATATAGGCCCACGAAATTTACCGGGCACAACTAACATTTCGTAATGTCGCCTTTTTTGCTCTTCCGCTTCTTATATAATAATGAATTCCTAACAAAATAGGTATCTCTTTCCGATTCTGCTTTTACATCCTTATACTTTGCAAACAAAGTATTTACACTCTCATCTTCCTTCTGCGCCGCGCTGAATTCTTCCGTATTTACCTTCAACATTTCCGCGATCGGCACTGCCAATTCTAATTCTTCTCCGTCTGTTACTAGACAGAATTCCGGGAATTCCTCCGACGGCTCATGCTCGTCCTTCGCCCGGCTTTCCTGTCAGGTCGCCCTCCGCCTCCGGCAATTTTACCTGCGAGTTCCCCGAATCATCTGCTTTTGTTCTGCCTTCTGCGCAGCCTTACTGCGCGTCATAACCATGTTCACAGTTTGTTCCTCTACAAGGCCCTGTTTAATATCCTGCAGAAGTTGATACGTTCTGTTACTTAATAGATAATAACTAAGTTGATTTTCCTTCGGCACTATAGCGGCCCTAGTGATTACATTACCTAATTCTGAATTTAGGCGAATTTCCGCCACCGGCAAATTAATGGCAGTCGAATGAAGCGGCTGTTTGATCCAGACCGATTCGCCCGTATAATCATGATCGGTGACTAAATTTGCGGATACTAGATCAAATGACGCGCCCGTGTCTCTTAAGATTTCAGTCGGCTGCTCATTCACGGTCCCTGTCACAATGTGCTGCCTCAGGAATTCCTTTGCCTCGGGTTCACACACGTGATTTACTTGATTGCCCTGTTTCCGCGGACAGTTCTTAACCAAGTGCGTTGTTGACTGACATTCGTAACACTTGCGGACATAAGGTGCCTCGAATTCCTTCTTCGCGCTATGTTTCTCTACTCCATTAGTACTTCCTGCCGACTTGGGGGCCACGTGAGGAGCAACAGGTGCCCTGTTGTTTCCTTGTTCTTTCCGGAATGTTCTTTCCGGCCGGAAAGATGGTAACTGTGGCTTCTTCCACCCTTGCCGCGCATTCTCGTACGCATCTAATCTTTTCGCGAACTCAAGCGGATTCGCAAATTCGGCCCATTTATCCACAAAGTGTTCGCGCATATCCCCTGGAACTTTATGCTTCATTTGATCGGCTACGATCAAATTCAATAAACCCCTCGAATGTGTTTATTTTAAGTCCCGCTACCCACTCTCTGGCATAGTTTAACAATTCCCTCGCGAATATGCTCCAAGTCGCTCCGTTTTTGCTATGTTTCCTAAACAACTGCCGGAATTTCTCGGCATCAAACCGGTACAATTCTAATAATTTCAATTTCCAACTCCGCATAATCTAACGCTTCTTCCTGTTCGTCTAAAGTAAGCCATGTGTTAACATTATGCGGAAGTAATCCGATTAAATTAACAACCCAATCTTCTTCGCAGATTTTCAATTGCCTGCACTGGCTTTCAAACGCGCTCAGATAAGAAGTGATATCGTCCTGCTCTCCTTTAAACCTACCAATTATTTGGCCTATTCTAATATATTCTCTCGCGTGTTCCGAGCGCGCTTCCGAACGAATCTCCGAATTTGTTTCGCCCGTCTGGGCATTCTGCACTCTCGCAAGCTCTAACTGATATTGCCTTTCTTCTAATATTCTCCTATCCTCCTCTTCTACCTTCTTATCTCTTTCGTGCTGTTGCCCCAATTCCTCCGTTAATTCAACGGAATAATCCTCATGCTCTTACTATTAATTTCTTTAAAATCGAATTCGTTTCCGATCCATCTAATTCTATTCCTAAATCCCTGGCGATTCGGATCATTCCCTCCTTTCGAAATCTCAGTAAATGCGCCATTGCTTTCAAACAGTGCCCTACGCGTTGCAAAAGAACACACTTACCCTTAGCTTCCACTGCTTGCACGTGGCTGCCTCCTGCTGCTTATGCGTGCACGTTCGGCGCTGGCGGATGTCGTGATGAGATGGATGGATCGGCTGCAACTCGTCCTTCCTTCCCGTCCTTCTGCTTGAAGTTCGCCCCGCCGATGTACTCGCACGTTTTCGTTCGCGTTTTACTTGTTTCGCGCACTATGAATATATTTACGTCGAAACTGTTCCCTGGCTGAGCCTTTGCTCGCTCGCCCACTATTTAATCTTTCTCCGACGGATACCTGCGGCCAAAATATACTTTCACTTCCGCGTACACGATCCGCTGTTCTGGCTGACTGTCCCGCTGGTACTAAGCGCCCTACCTGCTGGGTGTTTTGTTCGTTTCTATAGCTGTTGCTACACTGCCGACTGAACCTTGCACGTGAAACGCAGAATTCTATTCCTCCTACGCTCACTAATTACCCATGGACGGATGAAGCCCCCTTACTGGCGTAATTATTCTACCTGCCGTTCCTGGCGTGCTTCCGTGTGATGCTGCCCTACCACAGACAAACACCGCACATACACAACTGCGTGGTCGTTTACTAACCATAAACTGCTTGCTTGAACCGCTACATACACTACACTTGCGTGGTAGTTCCAGAACCGCTGCCTACACTATACTACGTGGTAGTTCTTAAACTGCTGCCACCATTTTACACCTACGTGGTAGTTCGTGATCTGCTGCATACACTACACGTGCGTGGTAGCTCCTAAACCGCTGCTTACACTACACGTGCGTGGTAGTTCGTTTACCGCTGGCACTATTCTACGTGCGTGGTAGTTCGTTAACCGCTGGCACTATTCTACGTGCGTGGTAGTTCTTTAACCGCTGGCACCATTCTATTCCTCCTACGTCTGTGGCGTCTTTGCCGGGGCAAATAAATACAGACGTGAACGGCTTGTAAATATTTAGCATTTATTATAAGAATGATACTCCGACACCAAAACACTATATACAATATTTACAATTGAAATTAACCGTTACAAGAAGGAACTTTCCCTGGTTACCACCACCGCTGGCTCGATAATTAATTACCATCCCCGGTGTGATGCACCAGTACCTTACGCGAACATACATACGAGTATGCCGCACCTGCGGTCACGACGTAGCACGCCGGCTTCGATTCCCCGCCTCGGTAGCCTATGCATTACCATGCAACGCCGCGCACAACCCTCACGACGCCCCTACCGACGCGCTCACCTCTGAAGAGTCAAGAATAGAAGGCTGCTTTCAAGTCGAATTCTGCTTATATAGCCTGTGGCAGGTTGACGGAAGCGCGTCACCCGCAGTGACCGCCGGGGTTTCCAAACCTGCACCCACGACCCGCATTCCTATGTGCAGCCCCGCGTCACTTCCGCCAGGGCTGTCCAAATGGCTACAATAGTACGTTTGTACTGGGCAGATATGACGCCACAACGGTCGTGGAGCGCGTTCACGACGCTGCAGGTGCGAGATAATTACGGGCGGCGCCAGGCACTCGGGAGCGCGCCTCATGGGGGTTTATGATTCACTGGACGGCCTGCGTCCGATTGCTTCATACTCGGCGTTCTACGGCGCACCTGTGAGCTGGGGAAAATATTACGTATTATAATAGAAAACTTTCGAACTGATTTTCCCGTCCAGGGATACGCGTAAACAATGTTTGACGTAAGAATTTTCATATTTATGCCTGAAATACAGAACATTGACCTTTACTTAATTACCTTTACTTAAATACAGGACATTTACTTAATTGGACATTAATTACCTCTCTTAATACGAAAATAACATTTACTTTTTATTTCTGAATGAGCATTACTTATTCACAATCATGATTAACGCAACGAAAAATATATTAAATTTTTAATACATGTAAGACAGATCATACAATATTATAACGACGGAAGAAACTACTTAAGCATGCACTTGTTTAGGCATAATATTTCAAATGAATTTAGAAGAATAAGTGTCCAAAAAGTGAACAATATTGCACAAATTATATATTATTATGTAAGTAATTATTACACATATGTGATGATTATGTTACTAATTATTTAAATATAACGCCTCGATTTTTTACCGTATTAAACGATATTTCTCATAACTCTTCCTATAGTGTGTGTGAACGGACACGTCTCATTGAATGCATTGTTCCAAAAGAAATTTAATTCATTGTATATGGTCTGCGTGTTTAGGAAATCAATTAAAAATCCATTGACTGCCTTCATAAAACACACACTCAAAAAAATGAAAGACTATAACAACGTAAGTCTTCTGCAGTGGAGACAACTTATAGTTCAATACTGTACAACAGAAATTGATCGTAATACGTAATTTAAACATCTAACGCGTCAAGTTTAGGTGTCCAAGAGGGAAGAAAGGCAACAAATCCTACGAAATGGTGTATTTACTACTATTTCCCGATTAAGCCAATCATAACACGCCGCAGCATGTAAAATGAACAAACAGTTAATGGGTGCTCCAGTTGACGGACGCTTATAACAGCTCCAGAGTGAGTGGGGGGGAGGGGGGAGGGGTACGACTCCATAACCGTTTAAAACGATATTATGTACCAGAGGACGATTAAGGCCTTTGGCCGATGGAAGGGGCTCGTTCGCCCTCGCAGCCAGCCCGTCACGGCGGTAACAAATGCCTGGCGGACAAAGAATATTCCATTGTCGGCCGAATGGGGCGGATATAGCCATTATTTTCGTCATTTCCAAGCATTTCAAGGCAGACTTGTTTCTCCGAACCCCGACGCGCGGAGCGAAGGAAGAAGGATGGAAAAGGAAACGCGTGGAGGAAAGGAGGAGAGTAAGCAAGCGCCGATGGGGTTTAAGACCCGCTGTTTGTCATTCACTGCGCCCTTCAGAAGGCGGAAGGTACTAAAACCATTTACAACACAGCCCCCCCTCCCCTCCCAGCTGCGCCCCCATTGCTGCCCTCTCATCTCTCTCTCTTGTCTCTCCCTCTCCCCTCCCCCTTCTCTCTCTCTCTTCCTCTCTCTCTCTCTCTCTCTCTCCTCTCTCTCTCTCTCTCTCTCTCTCTCGATTCCTCTCGAACGTGAGGCAACGAGTGATAGGCACCAACATCAACGCATTTTTTAGCCTGCCTTCGACAGAGGTCATCCAAAGCGTTTATGCAGAAGATAAAAAAGAGGCTTATGAAGGACGAACATTTGGTGCAGGAAGATGATGATGATTATTATTATTGTTATTATTATTGTTATTATAATTATTATTATTGTTATTATAATTATTATTATTGTTATTATAATTATTATTATTGTTATTATTATTGTTGTTATTATTGTTATTATTATTATTGTTATTATTATTATTGCATCATTCGGATTATTATATTATATATGTATTTATGAGAAGAAACAATACTCAGACAGTGGACGTTTGACAGAAGAAATAATATTTGTAGACTGACGA
>JAZDUA010001553.1:0-47500 GCA_038098605.1 Gryllus longicercus | reverse complement strand
CGGGGCGGCGCGGGGCGGCGCGGGGCGGCGCGGGGCGGCGCGGGGCGGCGCGGGGCGGCGCGGGGCAGCGCGGGGCGGCGTCGGACGGCGCGGGGTAGAGCGGGGTGGGGCGGGGACGTTGCGGGGAATGCGGGACGAAGCTGGGCTTCGCGGGGCGGTGCGGGGCAACGCGGGGGCAACGCGGGGCGGCGTCGGAAGCGCGGGGTAGGCCGGAGTGGGGTGGGGACGTCACGGGGCGGGCGGGACGAAGCTGGGGCGGCATGGTGCATCGCGGGACAGGGAGGGGCAGGGCGGATGGCGCGGGGTGGAGAGGGGAGGGGCGGATGGTGCGGGGTGCAGAGGGGCGGCGCCGTCGGTCGCCGCCCCGGGGTCGCGCGGCTATTTCCGTCTCCGGCGCCGCGACGCCCTAAAGGGAACGAGCGGACGGAGGCGGCGGCGGCGGCGCAGAGCCCGCTTTAACGCTCGCGGTTCCGCGCCGCGCGTCCGCCGCTGCCTGCCCTTCCGCCCCGACGCCTGCTGCCCTCGCTCCTCGCTCGCGGCGCGCGGAGCCTCTCCGTGGCTGCGGCGGGGGATCGCGTCTGGCGACTTCATATCATTCTTATTTACTTGGCTGTCCGGGTGGCGCCGCGTCCATGGCGAAGGTGCCGACGTTTCGGTCGCCATTCTGCGACCTTCCTCAGGGCGTAATGCGCGGAGATGTACTGCGCCCGAGTTTATGGGGAATACGAGATCCCATGCAGCTGCGGCCATAGTTACATTGGCGAGACGGGACGTACCGTAAAGGAACGCCTCCGGGAACATATTCGTAATTATAAATACAATAATACGAATAAATCGCCCGAAACCCTGCACGCATGGAAAACTGGCCACGCTATTCTATTTGATGACACACGCCTCTTAGCTAAAGTTAAAATTACTAGTGAGAGCGTAGGGTTCCGCGGCCGGAGTCAGGGTTAACTTGGCTGTCCGGATGACGCCCCGTCCATGGCGAAGGTGCCGACGTTTCCGTCGCCATTCTGCGATCTCCTCAGGGCGTAATGCAAGTAAATAGTGACTCCGGCCGCGAAAACCTACGCTCTCATTTCAAGTCATTCGTTTTCACGTTTAGTTTGTAACTTCTAGGCTGTCCGGGTGACGCCGCGGCGTTGGCAGAGAGGACGACGTTTCGCCTGTCATGTCGCAGGGTGTTACTACCCTGGGCCACACACTACCCTGGAGAAGCCTGCGATATGAAGGGTCGTCACTACCCTGAAGAAGCCTGCGATATGACAGGCGAAACGTCGGCCTCTCTGCCAACGACGCGGCGACACCCGGACAGCCTAGAAGTCAGTTCACTACCCTGAAGAAGCCTGCGATATGACAGGCGAAACGTCGGCCTCTTCTGCCAACGACGCGGCGACACCCGGACAGCCTGGAAGTCCTGAACTCGAGCCGCGGAAGTCTACGTGTGCGTTTAGTTTGTAGTTCATAATCGGTTAATTATAATCAATTCGAACTTAAAGGATCGTGTATAAGAGCGAACATATTGATAAAAGATTTTAGTTTCTTCCTCCTGGTTGTCTACCTGGATGGCCGAGGTGACTAGATCGTGTGCTCTCAGCAGACCCACTGCCGCAGTCTGAAGGCTGACGTGTTTACTCGCCGTGCGAATGAATGTTTGCCCCAGGGCCCGGCAACTCTCCATCAAAATTGGGGACAAAGCTAGATGCAGCTACTATAGGATGCGCTAGTGTCGCCGGATACAGCTGCTGGTAAGGCTCGCCAACTTTCGTTCTTAATAACTGGTCAAGAAATACGAATACCCTTTGATTATGAGCGATTTCTGAAATAAATTACAAAAGAAGCTAAAAACTGTGTTTATCTTCTAAAATTCATTTATTCATAATATTACACGCATGAAAGAAAAGGTAGCGCGAACTGCGGCGAAATCTTTTGTATCAAGCGCGTGTGTTTGCGTCCAGAGAACCCACGCACGTTTTAAATAACGTTGGTAGCAGTTCGTACTTTAGTTCGTGTAAGAAGGTGATGCTCTAGAGCGCGCCGCTGTAGTGGTCCATCACCACGTTATATGGGAGTTATAGGGCCCAGGGTTTACCCCTTGTCTTTCATGTACGTGCGTTGTTGTGGGAGACCAGCCTGAGTGTGTCTGCTGACCACCGACCAAAGAGCCCGCAAGTTTGTCTAGTGTAAACAGTTTAATATCTGTCCCAATGACGGACTTAGCCAAATTGAGAATAGCGTACACTGTAGGGATGGCAACGTGCTTACTATAACCATGGTCGCAAGACTGGGGACGCTGCTGGTAAGCCTTAGCTTGTAAAGAGCTGTTGTGCCAATGTATATACATACATACATACATACATACATACATACATACATGAGTGACATAATGGCTACCTGGCGCGGATATTCGTAATCAACATCCCTTAAAGATGGAAAAATCACCAGGAAAAAGAAGAAGGAAAAGAAGACTTGCTTCCTGGTTATTCATGTGGTCGTATAATTTTACCTTAAATTGAAGGTAAGTATGAACTGCTAGTCCGGTATGTGTTTTGTCCTAATCTATTTTTACCTATAATTCATTCGTAATTTCCATCTACGATAATCGCGTATTGAGTCACAATAACTAACAAAATGCTGTGTTAAGTACAGAAATTACTTAACAAGTGACGTTCAGTTTTTTTCTCACAATTACTTGAAGTATCTCCACGATTATGTTCAAAATTACGAACAGATTATTTTTATTACCCTTTCTTGTTAAAACTCTTTGAAATGTTGAAAAGTCAGAAATTCAATTTGCATATTAATAACATTACCTTTTTTTTCAATTAGTTATTAGTTGACTACGCGGTTGTAAGGATTCGTTAGTAATTTTCGTACAAGTTGCACTGACACATTTCATAATACTCTAATAAGGATCTATAAGATTTTAATTTTTGGGGATTTTCCGACAGCTCCGTGTTTCTTATTGCCCTTGGAACCAAGATAAGTCAATTTTTGGCTTTTATCTGGATATCACAAGAAACTCCGACATCGTTTTCTTTCCATTTATGTTGAGAAAAGAATTCCCTTCAGATGACGATGGAACAACGACAGTATCAGATTGCTTTACAGTTCTTTAAGAGATACAAATACCGAGAGAAGCAGGAAATAAGAGACCCACTACTGACACCATTTAAATAAAAGAACAAATTTTCTCTTGGATCAACATTTTATTGGAATACATTCAAAGTACGTTAAGTACGTTGCATGTCCGGAAACTATGGATATAACTGATAGTATGCATTCAAATAGTGGTCGACGAAATGTCCACTTTAACTTACGTATTTATCGACAGACGTATTATTTTTTCGACGTAGTTACCGCTATTGTCTATACACATGCTAAATCTAGGGCAACGGTAATAGCCGTTGTATTCAACGGTCATAAATTTCAACTTCTTGCTTGAACTTTCAAGTGTTGTGAAAGTTCTGCGCAGGAAATTGTTTCTAATGGTAAAGAAACAAGGGAAAGGACCTGGCTGTATGTGGGGGATGGTCCGAAACGTCAATCTTGGGAGAAGGAAAACGGTCGCTGACCCTTGCTTGTGATATAGAGGAATGTCACGAAGCAATCAGACGTCACTCGTAAAATTCCCTCTTTGTTTTGAACGACCCTTCGAAAGCGAGAGCCTAGACGCTCTGCCACTCCTGTGTTCTTCATTAACATCGATTGGACCTCTAGTAAATACGCAAAACCATTGAGTTTTATATTGTGGACTCAAAATGTGTCCATTAAGCGGGGAAAGGTGCTTCGTGAATATCGTATGGGCGCACTTGAAGGAGATGTATGATGAAGCACACTTTCGCTTTTGGCGCATTCTGAATAGGCGCATTCTGAATAGGCGCAGCCATTGTGAACACGTGATACGCGAACTAGGCTCCAGTAGCAGTGAGGTGAGACCGCCAGAGGGAAGTGTTAGGATGGCAGTTTAAGCTGTATAGCTGACTTAGAAAGTACGCTATTACTTTCCCCAGTAGCGGTTG
This sequence comes from Gryllus longicercus, assembly GCA_038098605.1. NCBI lineage: Eukaryota > Metazoa > Arthropoda > Insecta > Orthoptera > Gryllidae > Gryllus > Gryllus longicercus. The sequence continues at coordinate 43,475 of JAZDUA010001553.1, read as the reverse complement.
TACTCGTGCATTCAGAGCACGCTTCGTATGTATATTTAATAGCATATTACAAAGTAATGGTAAAACATTACAATTGTAACAGTACGTAACAAACACATACATTACAAACGTAACAGAAAACAAGTCTTAAAAAATCGTAATATTGGTCAATGACCTTTTTTATCATTATTCCAGTATAACATTAAGACAATAGGGCATAAAGGGCTGAGAAACGAAGGTCGCTTCGTTTCTGACAAGTCAGTGGAAGAGAAAATGAACAACCAAGCATTATCAGAATAAACAACTTAAGAAAATTTCAAACAAAATGTACATTAAGAAAAATGAAGCAAATGTGTGAATTGTTTAACCTAGTCATCTGTATGATTAACTATTGATATTAATAGTTCTCAGTTTAAATAGAGATTTTATTAGTGAATGGTATCTGCCACCCGCATGAAATCGCGTCAACGGCTTAACTTAGCATTCCATTATTTATGTAGGGTCATATTCACACACGGCGTTGTAATCCTCGAGAAACGTCGGTGATTGAGTTGGTATGTTTACGTTTAGTTGCTAGAGCAACCGAAACTATTTGAACATAACGCGCGTTGAATGCAGCTCGTGGTTCCCGCCTCGTTGATGAGGTAAGGCACCGCCAAGGGCGTGAAGGGCTCGAGCTCCGAGGCGTCGAGTGAGACGTTCCTTGTGCTTCACTCGGCGGAAAGCCGTCGCGGCGCCTCCGCGGCGTGCGAACACGGCACCCGAGCGGCGCGGCGTCGTATTTTCTCTCGGCCCCGCCCCGCCCCGACCTGCCACGCCACGCCCCGCCCCCGACCTGCCACGTCCCGCCCCGCCCCCGCCCTGCCACGACCCGCCCCGCCCCGCCCCGCCCCGCCCCGCCCTGCCCTGCCACGCCCCGCACCGCCTAAAACCGACCCGATCCATCCCGACCCGATCCATCCCGACCCGATCCGTCCCGACCCGATCCGTCCCGACCCGATCCGTCCCGACCCGATCCGTCCCGACCCGATCCGTCCCGACCCGATCCGTCCCGACCCGATCCGTCCCGACCCGATCCGTCCCGACCCGATCCGTCCCGACCCGATCCGTCCCGACCCGATCCGTCCCGACCCGATCCGTCCCGACCCGATCCGTCCCGACCCGATCCGTCCCGACCCGATCCGTCCCGACCCGATCCGTCCCGACCCGATCCGTCCCGACCCGATCCGTCCCGTCCCGATCCGTCCCGACCCGATCCGTCCCGACCCGATCCGTCCCGACCCGATCCGTCCCGACCCGATCCGTCCCGACCCGATCCGTCCCGACCCGATCCGTCCCGACCCGATCCGTCCCGACCCGATCCGTCCCGACCCGATCCGTCCCGACCCGATCCGTCCCGACCCGATCCGTCCCGACCCGATCCGTCCCGACCCCGACCCGCCTCGACCCGACCCGCCTCGACCCGACCCGCCCCGACCCGACCCGACCCGACCCGACCCGACCCCGACTCGACTCGACTCGACTCGACTCGACTCTTCCCGCACCGCCGCGCCCCGACCCACCCACACCCGACCCACCCCGCGCCCTGACCCGACCCGACCCGACCGGCCCCGCCCCGCCCCACCACGCCGCTCTCTCGATTGCCGGTCCTCGACCCCCTTCCCCTCACGTTCTCCGCTCCCCCACCGCCCCCTTTCCGTGTCACTACCCTTCACTGCCGCCTCCATTCACCTTCCCCGTCCTCACTCTGTCTTGCCCGGGGGTGTCGCAACTGTCATTCTCACCTGTTCCCCGCTCCCACCGCCCCCTCTTCCCGCCATTACACCCGCTCCCAGCGTCACCACCGCTTTCTGCTCTCTCCCCCGTCCCCAATTCTCACCACTCCTCCCTCCCCACTCTCAACTCCCCGCCCTATCCTCGTTTCCTTCCCCGCCTTCACCATTCCCCGACGCCGCTGCGCTTGTCCCAACTCGCATTCTCGCTCCCACCGCCCTGTCGTCTCCGCTCTCTGCCCCCTCACACGTCATCCCCACCGCGCTGCGCGATCCTTCCCCCACCTCTTTTTGCCATCAGCCTCGAGCCCCCAGCTCTTCACATCCGCTCCCACATCTCCCGTGCTCACCCCCCGCCTCCGTCCCCGGAGCTGCCGTGCTCCGCCACACCCGCCTCGCCGCACTCCACTTTCCCCCCCCGCCCAGCAGCACCCCACGCCACCGCCTTCGGCGCGCGCCGCCGTACCCGCCGCGCCCCGCCCCGCCCCGCCGCGCTGCGCCCTGCTCCTCCCCGCTCGTCCCCGCCTCTCCCTGGTCCGCTACACCCCGCCCGGCTGGCCGTACCCTTCCTTGACGGCCGCACCCCGCCTTGCCGCGCCCCAGTCCGCCCCCGACCCGCCCGACCCACACGACCCGATCCGGCCCGACCCGACCCGGCCCGACCCGACCCGGCCCCGACCCGACCCGGCCCGACCCGACCCGGGCCCGACCCGACCCGCCCTGCCCAGTCCAAACGCGCCCCGCCCCACCGCCCCCGCCGCGCCCCACCCCGCCGTGCCCCCCGCCCTACCCGCAGCGCCCTGCTCCGCACCCCCCCCGCCTCGGCCCCCGCCCATATGCGCCCTGCCCCCCCGCCCCGCCCCGCCCATATGCGCCCTGCCCCCCCGCCCCGCCCCGCCCCGCCCCCGCCGCGCCCCGCCCCGCCGCGCCCCGCCCCGCCGCGCCCCGCCCCGCCGCGCCCGCCGCGCCCCGCCGCGCCCCGCCGCGCCCCAGTCCGTCCCACTCCACCCCGCAATACTCCGCCCGGCCGCCCGCGCTCCACCTCGCCCCGCGCCGTCGACGTTCATTTGCGCCGCCCTATTCCCTTCCACGCATGGCCGCTCACGCGAGTGGCCGAGGGCGCCAGGCGACGTTATCGGCGATGTTGAGCGGTGCGCCAGCGCTCATGGGGCACCTTTATGGTGTTTATTGACCGTATCGCATGTTCGCGGTGAGTGATAAGCGGATATGGGTCGCATTGGGAATTCGAAATGGGCTTCGATATACTCTTCACCTCCTTCGTTAGTATTGATGGCCCCGCCATTTATTTCGTTTCTTTGCCTGACTGCGACGATCAATAAGGGTCGATCAGTCGAGTGTTTGGGAGAGCCTTTAGTATCAGGAAACATTTGCATGATATAATACTTCGTGCTGTAGGTTATGGACTAAAATTTAAAATGTTTTATTTCTCTCATATCAAGTAATAAAAAATGTATTTTACTCCATGTATTTTCCTCCGCAAAGAACAAAATTAGGATAATTTGGAAAGGAGCTTGTGCAAGGCATTAAGAGGAAATTATTTAATTTAAAGTTGTACTCTTCCTGTTGCAGTCAAAAGGCGTAAGTCAAAGGGCAAAGGTTGGAGTACAAAGGTTGGAGTACAATGGGATAAATGAAAAACCCAGTTTTGCTAATCGTATTCGGTTCCATTCAGGAAGGCGAAGAAACCTTGGAACGGAAGTGAATGAAGTCTGTGCTTCAAAATATATCTTGCAGCCAAGAGCCAAAACGCGTGAGCTAAGAGGCAAAGGCGTATGCTTCGTGCACTACTCTTGCTGTTGTACTCTTGTACTCTTCCTGTTTCTTTAAGTTCGTAACTTGATAACCAAAGATGACGCACCTAAAAATGTGTATACCCACGTAGTACGTCTTTTCCGGGATGCTGGCAATGAAGTGCCAATGCGCGCACGTAACAGCGAGCTCCCTTTTTTTTTTGCGAATTCCCGCGCATCGGCTCGTGCCGCGTGGCAGTCGGTATCTCGCGTTCTGTTGGAGCTCGACCGACGAGAGGAAGGAAGCGCATTGTAAGTGGGCCCATCGATTCCTCGCGCGCCTTCGGCTGGGCTGAGAAACGCTCTTCCGAGACGACGTGTTTCGATGCTGTAGTACGTTCCGTTCTGCCTTATTTCGCGACTGCGCGGGCGGGGCGGGGCGGGGCGGGGCGGGGGGCGGGGCGGGGCGGGGCGGGTGCGGGTGTGGCGTGTCCTACGAGATCATTTCCAATGCAAACGAACTTCTCCCCCCTCCCTCCTTTCGCGCTCGGTTCGCGCGAAAGGCGAAAGGGTGGGGGGGAGGGGGTGCCGATGGATAATTCGCCGGCGCGGCGCCGCGATCGCGTTGGTGTCGACGCCTGCGGAGATCCATTATGGAGTACCCAGCCGCCTCCGCTCCTCATCCCCTCCCCTCGCGCCGGCCTGCTGTTTTGGACGCCTTGCGGTGGGGTGGGGGTGGGGGAGGGGGGGAGTATGGGAAGGCGGAAGTTCTCCTTTAGAGGCGCCGACAGCTTCCGATGCTCTGCCGCAATACGTTGGTCGTAATGCCGTTGCGTTCGGCGAGGATTAATCCGTAAGTAGGCTAAGCAAGGTTTCGGAACCGAAGCTGCTCAGAGGAGTCAATAGCAAAAAATATAATATTAGTTTAAATTTTAAAACATGTTTTCAATTTGTCCCAATCTTTTTCTTTTTCTTCTTCATCATCTCTCTGGTTTCTTTTTCCATGGCTTCTTTTATTACGGTAGCCCACTCCCTTAGATTTTCATCTTTGCTCTCTTAGGGTCCTCAGATCTAATGTTCCCCTATTTTTTGTTATATTAATATTTTAATTCATTATTAATTAATATTATATTAAATACGTATCTTCATTTCAAAATGACCCAGGGTTCCCACGGGTTATTAATGCGTAGGACCTCTCAAAACTAATATTGCGGTGGTCGTAAGTGCTTCCAGCACGTATTGTCTGTTTGTCTTTTTAATCATTGTATGTCTCGTAAAGGGCAATTGGCCCCGTCACCTGTAGATTTCGGGGGTTTCTAGTCGATTACCCAACCAGGAACCCGCGATGTTTCGTATTCGTTTAGCCTTCGTGATCCACGTAGTTAAGGAATTCGGTAGCGACGTCGGTTTCCCAGTCGTGGCCTTTATGTAGAACCATCCCGGCTTTCGCCTAGACGACCTAGGGAAACCACGAAAGCTCGGTTAGAATGGCAGCTCAGGAATTGATCTCAGGCTTTCCGAAAGTGAAGTCGGCGCGCTACACCCTAAGCCACTTCGCTCGGTTATTGTCTGGATCAGAACGGAGGTTTTGTGAGAACGAGTTTGAAAATGTCTATAGTAAGACATGTGCGAAAGGTCTTTGTAACGGAATACTTTAAAGAAGATGTTAATCATATTAACATGAAGGGCAATAACGTTATGTGTTTATTGAATTAAATAATGATTTAGAATTTATATTAGTGATTAAGAATGCTAATCATTTTAAGATCTTCAATTAGATTAAATTCAAGAAATCTAATTGTGGTTATGAAATCTATGTTCAACTTCCATTAGTTTTTGTGCGAATAATAATTTCAGTTTGGTGGCCTGAATAGCCGAGGTTGCTAAGGGTGAAGAGCCATAGCTGCCTCGTGCCTGCTGGGTCGCGGAATTTTACCCCGCCCTGGCCATGGATGTGTGTGTGTGTGTTCGTATACCATTATCGCTTCACCCAATGTTACCGTCCAGCCCTTGCCCCTTCGGGCCTCGTTCTCACGTCGCCACCGCTGCGCGCCTCCGAACACCGCGGCTCGTAGCACAGCATTGGTTTGAATGGAGACCTTTCCACGTGCAGAGGGCGTGAGCTGCTGCGCCAAGCGTCGCCGGACTCTCGCCACGCGAATCGGAGGAGGGCGTACGCGCAACCGCTAGCAAAACACAGCTTCGAATGTTGGCATTCCCACTGCACCGCCGGTCGCGGCGTTTTACCTGCTACGGTCCCTTTGTTCGACGTCGCCGGAGGGTTGGCGAAACCTATCCCTGCAGAACCCACCCTCTTCCACGGCGGGCGGCGGTGCAGCTGTGGCGACGTCGGAAGGGCTCTGCCGCCTGACTGACGCGCGCCGCTTTGGCGACGTGGGAAGGGGCCCTTCAGCGCAGTCCCATCGCCTTCTTCACCTTCTCCGTCCCCGCCCTTACTTTCTTCCACACACATGTAAAGCTGTACTATTGTTCTCCACGCGGTTTCGAAGTCTCGTTGGATAGGATGCCGATGTTTTCTTTTCGTGTCGTTGGTTGTTTGCAAAGTTGTGCACCATTTACGTACTTGTTACCCAGTCACCTGACACAATTATACAGACTGATGATACATGTTATAAATATATTCTGCGTGTAGGGAGTAGTGAGTCTCGTATATCTGTCAATTAGTGATACAAGATGAGTTGCCTACTAATCAGGTGCAGGTGTCACATGTATAACTTCTTTCCATGATATGCGAATTGACTGATTGATTTATTCGTGTTTTTCAGGGGGGCGTCAACTGGTAATTTGTCTCGTAACATGTGTCATGTAACTTTGTTACTTGATTGATTGATTGATTGATTAATTAATTGATTAGTTTTTTCCGACGTGTAAACGGCCATGGTCATTTCTTCCGTAAGTGTAGTGAATGTTTTATTACGGAAGGTGGAGACAATCTTACTCCGCTGGATGCCGAGGTCCAGCGCCGACCTGCACCTTGCCTTGCGGGGTCATCCAACTAGGTATCACCTACCAGCGGTACCCCACCCCCGCCGGGACAAAGCTCTAAGCTCCCAACATGTGGGATAGTGTAGTGCATATAGGTGTAAGTGTGTCTAACTAAGGAGTGAGGATAGGAGAAGAAAGAGGATGGAAAGACAGCGCGGGTTCCGTGTGTTGGAGTACTACTCCGGCATTTGCCTGGTGATGATCGGAGAGAACCACGAAATACTAGCTATCAGAGTAAATTTCTCCTCCTGACAACGGTTGAATTCGATTATAGCTGTGTAGTTAGTGTCGAAAATCCTGCCACTGTCGGGACTCGAACTCCAGAACCGCGGATATGACATCAATAGATGCCCTGAGCCACCTATGCCGGTTTCGTTACGCGACATTTCACATCATATATTCACAGGCAGAGTGATTATCTTCGACTCCCTACATATCCGATGTGTTTGAATATTTATTTTGAAACGTCCTGCATTCTCATTTTTGGATGAATACCATTTTTGGATGAATAGGGGTAGGAAGAATGGGGAAGGGCCATTGCGAGGGTGAAGTTCAGCTCCTGGGGTCGATCTGCTCGCTTGTCTTTTTCTCGCCTGCGCCTTCTTCTGCCATAATGGCGCCGGGTCACGCAGATGCACGCAAAGGGCCAGTGGCTGCCGAGCTACTCGGCGCAGATCGTTAGTCAACAGTGTGGTGGCGGTTGCCAATTTTTCTCTTCAAAACCTTAGGAGTTGAAAGCTTCCAAATGATCGGTTGAATGCCAAAGTGAAAATCCTTCTCACAGTACGAGCTTGTAAATATTTATCAAGATAACTTTAAGAATGAACAATAATTGAACAAAATATATAAAGAAATATCGGTTATGAAATGTACATTATTATAGAGACTTACCACTGATCGAAAATGGAATGCAACTCTTTTCATTTATGAATGTTCTAAAAATACCGCAAATCTGTGAATGTAAAAAAATCAAAGTTTTTAAAATATAAGATTTGAGGCTGTCAAAAAGTACTTAAAATGAAATATTTTGTTCTAAATTTTTCTTCAGTGCGAAATGCAACTCTTTTGAGTCATGGGAGGCGGTTCTGTTTCCACAAATAAGGCGGTACTCGATTTTTTTTCTGAATTCAGAGATGAACAAAACTGAATAATACGGGAAAGTTGTTCCTTTTTTAATTTAACACAGATATAATATTAAATTTTACTTCGACCTTTTGAAGTACAGTGACTCTAAAGTTACCGATCTTTAATTTGAAATTTCCAAAAGTCTTTCTTTGCGGGAGGGGATTTTGGTTTGGCCGCATTATAACCACCCTGCGTTTTACGTCGGCACTCATCTCGATTCAAGTCAGGAACTCAGGAACTTAAGTTTCCTGAAAAGTGTGGGGTAGTGCAGTGCATGTCAGTGGTGTTTGTGTGTGTGTGTGTGTGGGGGGGGGGGGTAAGACGAGAAGATGGGAGAAAGATGAGGAAGGATAGATGGCGGGCGATACGAGACCCGTTTGTTAAGATACTGATTCGTGTGCTACACAGAAAGAACGGAAAGCCTCCAATCACAGCAACCGACCGCAAGAAATTGTGACCAAACTCGATCTTCCTACGTTGGTACTGTACCTGCGGCGTATAAGTGACTGTGACAGTTCTCTCGCTGTGATACGTCATGTGACCTACTCTGAAGCAATCAGCTTACGAGGATTTGCTTACTTTCTCACAGCCAGGGATCAGCGTTGCCGCTCATCTGACTCGCACGAAGTCACGGAGGCGATAAGGTTCGGCTTTGGCGAAAGTTATGAACATGATAGGGAGGTGACGCCACCTCGAACGTAAATCACTATCGATCTTCTGCGCATGCGCAGAACAAGTTTCGCACCACTTACATGCACCTGTGCATGCGCAGAAGATCTATAGTGCTTTACGTTTGACGTGACACAAACTCCCTCTTAGTATCAAGTTGTGTTGAATACGGTCAGTAAGTGTTAATGTTTAGAGATTTAATTAATCTGTGATGTCGGTGGTTTTATCTACGCAAATTTTCTTGAACCCTCGCTTAGCTAGTTGCGAGAGGAGTGGGGAATTGGGTTATTTTGTCGCGAGGAATTTTGCATCAATTTTGTTGTTCCTTTTTCGATGCAGAATAGTTTCTATTACACGGGAGCGAACATTCAGGTTATCAGATATTTATCTACAACGTTCGTTGCTATCATTTATTCTTAATTCAACTAATGTTGGCGAAGGAGGGGGGGTAGGGTATTCCGGGGCTCAAGAGAACATGCTCGTCTAATACCATGTGCGTTGTAATGTGTGGAATCAGAGTCGCTTATGCGCTGCCGGAACTGAAGTGTCGAATGTCAGGAGGATCGAGGATCCGACGCTGGGCGACGCTTCAGACGCAACCGCAGCAGCCGCGGCGGGCGGAGGCGCTGGAAGATCTCGTACGCCTTCGGTCGCGCAGCTCATCATGCAATCGGCACCGCCTCCGTCCGCGCCCTCCCCTTCCCCTGCCCTCCCTCCCCTCCCGGCCCGCGAGGAGGGGGCCCGCGGTGCGACTTGGCAGAGGCGCCGAACAAAGACGCATCGATGCGGCATGCTAATGGCGCCGCGTCGTGCGGCGACGCGGCGCGCCGCGCCGCCTGGATAATGAAGGCGGCGGGCGGCGGCGGGTTTCTCACGCGCCGCCGAGCGCGGAGGCTGGGCGGGAGCGGGGGCGGAGGCTGGGCGGGAGCGGGAGCGGAGGCTGGGCGGGAGCGGGGGCGGAGGCTGGGCGGGAGCGGGGGCGGAGGCTGGGCGGGAGCGGGGGCGGAGGCTGGGCGGGAGCGGGGGCGAAGGCTGGGCGGGAGCGGGGGGCGGAGGCTGGGCGGGAGCGGGAGCTGGGCGGGAGCGGGGGCGGAGGCTGGGCGGGAGCGGGGGCGGAGGCTGGGCGGGAGCGGGGTCGGAGGCTGGGCGGGAGCGGGGGGCGGAGGCTGGGCGGGAGCGGGGGCGGAGGCTGGGCGGGAGCGGGGGCGGAGGCTGGGCGGGAGCGGGGTCGGAGGCTGGGCGGGAGCGGGGGCGGAGGCTGGGCGGGAGCGGGGTCGGAGGCTGGGCGGGAGCGGGGTCGGAGGCTGGGCGGGAGCGGGGTCGGAGGCTGGGCGGGAGCGGGGTCGGAGGCTGGGCGGGAGCGGGGTCGGAGGCTGGGCGGGAGCGGGGTCGGAGGCTGGGCGGGAGCGGGGTCGGAGGCTGGGCGGGAGCGGGGTCGGAGGCTGGGCGGGAGCGGGGTCGGAGGCTGGGCGGGAGCGGGGTCGGAGGCTGGGCGGGAGCGGGGTCGGAGGCTGGGCGGGAGCGGGGGCGGTGGCTGGGCGGGAGCGGGGGCGGAGGCTGGGTGGGGACGGGGGCAGAGGCTGGGTGGGGGCGGAGGCTGGGCGGGAGCGGGGGCGGAGGCTGGGTGGGGGCGGGGGCGGAGGCGGGGCGGGGCGGGGGCGGAGGCTGGGTGGGGGCGGAGGCTGGGCGGGAGCGGGGGCGGAGGCTGGGTGGGAGCGGGGGCGGAGGTTGGGTGGGGGCGGAGGCTCGGCGGGAGCGGGGGCGGAGGCTGGGCGGGAGCGGGAGCGGAGGCTGGGCGGGAGCGGGGGCAGAGGCGGAGGCTGGGCGGAGGCGGAGGCTGAGCGGGGGCGGAGGCTGGGCGGGGGCGGAGGCGGAGGCTGGGCGGGAGCGGGAGCGGGGGCGGAGGCGGAGGCTGGGCGGGAGCGGGGGCAGAGGCGGAGGCTGGGCGGGGGCGGAGGCTGGGCGGGAGCGGGGGCGGAGGCTGGGCGGGAGCGGGAGCGGGGGCGGAGGCTGGGCGGGAGCGGGGGGCGGAGGCTGGGCTGGGCGGGGGCAGAGGATGGGACGGGAGCGGAGGTTGGGCGGGGGCGGTGGCTGGGCGGTGACTGGGCGGGGCGGAGAGCGGAGGCGGGCCAGTCGCTTCACGCGTGCGGACGGGCAGGGCCTCACACAGGATCGCCCGCAAGTTCAATATAATCAGGGGCATCCGGTAAGGGGGGGACAGCCGAGGCAACTTGCCCCTGGCCCCGCATTAATTGGGGCCTCGATTTTTTTTTTCATTCTAAAGGAGTGAAAAATATATTTACCACTAATCCAAATTGAACACTGTAAGTTATTTTCGATGCATCGAGAAATGTATTTGTTTACGAATTCGGGGGAGAAGGAAAGTTTTGTTTTGAATTAAGCCCCCTGTCTCAGGCCTCTTGTTTTCTTGGCTCCTTCATGCGAGTATAATGCCCTATTTTCAATCGTTTTCTCATCGATTTCTTTCCGGGATCGTGTGAAGTTACTCTACTGTTTGTTTCTGGAAGTTAATGGCTCCTACGTTGTGTGTCAAGGTTCTAGGAACAGGATAGACCTACGATATTACCGTTGTTAGGTGGCTCTGTAATGTACGGTAATCGCAAAGACATTAGTGATGACTTTATATTATTCAGTCGCCTTTTACAACGATTTTGCCTAGGGATACGTGTCGAAGGCTGTCTCCCCTCCTCACATAACTCGTGACTTTGTCCCGCATTTCAACAAAGGATGAAATGATTCTAAGATAAACCATTTCTAAGAGAAGTCATTTTTGTAAAAAGTTGATATATTCATGATAAATATCTTTGATTATGGACTCAAATATAAAATTAAGAAGTATAAATAGCGGTGCTAAACAGCAAATATTTTCTCGCATTACTTCTAAATTTCCAATTTTCAAAAATTCAGGTTTCTGTGAAAATGAGACACACACCACTCATTTAAGTTAACCTGTTTCTATCCGTGCGAAAAGTTTGAAGAACAAATTTGGTGCGGGGGGGTGCTAGGCTGGGTGGGGCGGGTCGGGGCCGGGAGGTGCAAAACGAGTAGAGCTAGTAGGTGGGGCGGAGCCAGGCCGGGTTGGGTGGTGCGGGATGAGGTTGTGCAAAGCAAGACGGAGCAAGGCGGGGTGGGGCTTGGCGGTAGGGGTTGAGGAGGGGCAGAGCGAGGAGGAGCTTGTGAGATAGAGCTAGGCTGGGTGTGGCAGGGCGGGGCGGGCAGGTGCAAAGCAAGATGGAGCTAGATGTGCCTGAGCTGAGCTGGGCGGGGGGGGGGGGGGCAGAGCGAAGAGGAGCAAAGTCAGATGGAGCTAGGCTGGGTGGGGTGGGGTGGGGTGGGGGCGGTGCGGGGCGGGGCGGGGAGTTGCAAAGCAAGATGGAGCTAGATGTGGCTGGGCCGGGCTGGGCGGTGGGGGGCGAGGTTGTGCAAAGCAAGACGGAGGAGCTAGGCGGGGTGGGGAATTGCGAAGAGGTTGGGGAGGGGCAGAGCGAGGAGCCAAGTGAGATAGAACTAGGTTAGGTTGGGCAGGGAGGGCAGGGCGGGGCAGGGGAGGGAGTTGCCAAACGAGGTGGAGCTAGATGGGACGGGGGGTGGTGGGGTTAAGGTGCGGGGCGGGAAGGGGCAGGGCGAGAATGTGCAAAGCAAGCCGGAGCAAGCGCGAGGGGGCGGGGCGGGGCGGGGCGGGCAGGTGCAAAGCAAGCCGGAGGTAGATGGGGCTGACCTGGGCGGGGCGGGAGGGGTTGGGGAGTAGCAGAGTGAGATAGAGCTAGTAGAGCTGGGTGGGGTGGGGCGGGGAGGTGCAAAACGAGATGGAGGTAGTAGGTGGGGCGGTGCTGGGTGTGCGGGGTGGGGCGCCGCGTGGCTAAGCCGGCTGAGGTGATGAGCGCGCGCCGCGTGTGCGCCGCCGGGCGTCGAGAGGGGCTGCACCGCGTCAGGCGCCTCAATGGGCCGCCGCCCGCGCCGCTGCTTTGAAGCCTCCTCGGCGAGGACCAGGGGGGGGGGGCGAGGCAAAGCCCCTGCGGCCGCAATTGGACGCTCCGCGTGGGCGTAGGCGCACTGCGGACGGCGACCCAAGCGGAGGCCGCGCGAGACTTAGCCGCGGGACGCGCGCCCGTCGCTCAACGCAGCACTTGGGGCGCGCCCCACATGCGCTGCAGGGCGGCGCTTCGAGCGCCATTCACACTGCGAAATACATTGTAGATAATATTCATGCTATTCATTTCTTTCTTTAAGAGAATATAATCAAGAATTTTTCATATTCTTCTTCTTCTCCTTATTATTCCTTATTCCTCTTCTTCTCCTTATTATTCCTTATTCCTCTTCTTCTCCTTATTATTCCTTATTCCTCTTCTTATTCCTCTTCTTATTCCTCTTCTTATTCCTCTTCTTATTCCTCTTCTTATTCCTCTTCTTATTCCTCTTCTTATCCCTCTTCTTATCCCTCTTCTTATCCCTCTTCTTATCCCTCTTCTTATCCCTCTTCTTATCCCTCTTCTTATCCCTCTTCTTATCCCTCTTCTTATCCCTCTTCTTATCCCTCTTCTTATCCCTCTTCTTATCCCTCTTCTTATCCCTCTTCTTATCCCTCTTCTTATCCCTCTCCTTATCCCTCTCCTTATCCCTCTTCTTATCCCTCTTCTTATCCCTCTTCTTATCCCTCTTCTTATCCCTCTTCTTATCCCTCTTCTTATCCCTCTTCTTATCCCTCTTCTTATCCCTCTTCTTATCCCTCTTCTTATCCCTCTTCTTATCCCTCTTCTTATCCCTCTTCTTATCCCTCTTCTTATCCCTCTTCTTATCCCTCTTCTTATCCCTCTTCTTATCCCTCTTCTTATCCCTCTTCTTATTCCTCTTCTTATTCCTCTTCTTATTCCTCTTTTTATCCCTCTTCTTATCCCTCTTCTTATCCCTCTTCTTATCCCTCTCCTTATCCCTCTTCTTATCCCTCTTCTTATCCCTCTTCTTATCCCTCTTCTTATCCCTCTTCTTATCCCTCTTCTTATTCCTCTTCTTATCCCTTTTCTTATCCCTCTTCTTATCCCTCTTCTTATCCCTCTTCTTATCCCTCTTCTTATCCCTCTTCTTATTCCTCTTCTTATTCCTCTTCTTATTCCTCTTCTTATTCCTCTTCTTATTCCTCTTCTTATTCCTCTTCTTATTCCTCTTCTTATTCCTCTTCTTATTCCTCTTCTTATTCCTCTTCTTATTCCTCTTCTTATTCCTCTTCTTATTCCTCTTCTTATTCCTCTTCTTATTCCTCTTCTTATTCCTCTTCTTATTCCTATTATTATTATTAATGTTTTGTTGTTTCGCGAATCGGTCATCATGCGGCCCACCATTATTCTGCATCCCACCAGGGCTCAGTCATGCACGTTACTTTTCTATTGGAGGAATCAGCATTTAATGCTAATTCAATTTTTACTCTCCACGGTTGTAGAACCTTGGGGATCGGGTGAAATGGTGATAATTATGAAATGATGAAGCAGACTCGCACAAACACACACGATCATACATAGATATTATTATTATTATTATTTATATTATTTTTATTATTATTCTTGGGATGGAAGCGATAGGGTGATGAGGGGTAAAGGACAAAGGCTGACGGTGGGAGGTGGATGGGACGTTTCCGTGGGATTTTTGGAACCATCCCAGCGTTTGCCTTGTAACCAAGGGAAATGACGAAAAACCCTGGTCAGTATGGCCGACCGGAGATCGAACCCGGACCTCCCGATTGCGAATCCAGCCCGCTTCGTATTGAGCCATTTCGTTCGATATTATTATTATTATTATTATTATTATTATTATTATTATTATTATTATTATTATTATTATTCCTCTACTTCACGACTAAAGATGTTATGTGTCATTTGAATATAAATTCTACCCCGGGTTGCAATGAGCTCTCTAAGGTGCTGAAGTAGGGACTGTCGGTGCGTCTACAATGCGAGTTGCGTTGAAGTTCTAAGGTATTCATTTTTTCTCAGGTCTGCGTGAAGATAGTAACATGCGAGCTATCTTAAAATATGCAGGAACTTTGTACGTATGTGACAGAGTTGGCAGTTTTGTACAGCTCAGAGAAGTCTGTGGGCTGTGGTGAGAGTGAGCAGTGATTTTGATACTAGAATTGGCGACACTTTCGTTGCAAGAACAGCGAGTAATCATTCTTTTTCTTCACTTCAGTGGTGTGACTCTCATTGAAATGCGTCGCCAGTCGAGTGAAACGTGTGGTGGTAGAGTTATGAATGTGAAGAATGTGCTTTCGTGGGTGCGCGAGTTCAAAGAAGCCGAACATCATGTTGACACGAGATGTCGCCAAGAAGGAGGCTTTCATTTCAACAATTGTGACACTGGTTGGAACTTGCGGCAGGTGCGAGGTCCGAAGATGTTTTGATGTACAATCTCCTTCCAGTATTGCGAGAAAAACGCCGAAGTGGCTGCGTATGTGTGCTCTTTCACCAAGACAACGCCCCAGCGCATCGAGTGAAAGCGAGTAGGAGTTTCTTCGTGGAAACTGCTTTGAAGTGGTTTTCTCGTGCACCCTACTCCGCTGACCTGGCTCCTAGCAATTTTTGGCTGTATCTAACGGCGAGAGAAGTCTCCATTGTCGCACATTCTTTAGACGTGTCGCTGTTACAAAGGTAATTTTCCAGTGATCAAAACACTCCTAAAGCCGGCATACAAAGCGTATGCCGGTTATCCAGCTTGGAAAGATATTTTCATTCGACTCGATAGACCCACTTACTTTAGTAGAGCGGATCACAAGCTACTTAGTTTTTCATGGTTTCTGCGATCAACACCAGCCGAATGCCGGAGCAGTATCTTAACAAGCGGGCCACCAATCGCGCGCGATCTTTCCTTCTTCTTCCTTGTCCTATCGTCACCCCTTACCTACACACGCTTACACTAACATGCACTACACTACCAGACATGCCGGAAAACGATCGGGTGTTTAGAACTTGACCCAGCTGAGGCGGTGCCCCGCTGGTGGGAGTTACCTGGTTGGGGAAAACATCTCTAGCCTGTGGTTGATCGGCGCCAATCTCACCATCCAGCGCGGGAAAGGTCAGCGCTAAATTCTGGCCTATCCGGGAGACGTCGTGTCGATGGCCGAGAGGCCGACGTTTTCCCTGACATGTCGCAGGCTTCCTCAGGGCAGTGAGGCTCAGGAAGCCTGCGACATGTCAAGCGAAACGTCGGCCTCTCAGCTACTCTCCCGGATAGCCAAGAATTTATGGATTCGAGCCCCGGAAGCTTAAATATGCAAGGTCACCGCTACCACCTCAGAAATTGCACTACACTTACCGTAGCTAATGTCGTGTCCGGAATCGCTAATCAATAGATACCGGATTTTTACGTTATTACAATTTTTTGTATTTCTACTTACCGTTCCCAAAATTGTAAACTTTGCGATTCGTCACCGCCGTAACACAATATCAATTTTTTCGTTACATATTTAAACATATTTTAGTACTATATTACAATTTTTACGTATTTTACTATTTTCATAAAATATATATTATTTATTTTATCAATTTTCTTCTGTGCTATACATATTTTTTAATGAAAAGAAATATTTTCAAAAATTAGAATTTAATCATGCATAATTACTAAATGCTGTCGGGTGGAGATGCGCTTCGTTAAGACGCGGTCGGATAAACTCACAGTCCGGCGTGCCTCCATTTATCTCAGTGACGGGAAGTGCGCGTCAGCTACCGAGATCATTTTCACCTTTAGAGGTGAAAAGAATCACTGAAGCCGAGTTTCGTGATATTTAACCGTAATTTCCGAGAAACTTTGGCGATCGCCGACGTGTAAACACTGAGATGAGAATGCTGCACGCTACAGAGACTGTTTGCTGGTCGTAGATATCGCCAGTTGCGCTAGTGGCTTCCATTGCGACTAAATGAAGTCGTTGACTTCCGCGGCTGGAGCCACGTGAATGGTCTTGGCTGTCCGGGTGACGCCGCGTCGAAGGCGTGTTGCAGACGTTTCGACCATATTGTCGTGATCTTCCTCAGGGCTCGTATGGCTAGTATACCAACCCTGAGGAAGACCACAATAAAATGGTCGAAACGTCGGCAACACTGCCTTCGACGCGGCGTCACCCGGACCGCCAAGATCATTCACTCTATTGCGTCTAGTCTGGCTGCAAACGTCGTTCCTGGATAGCAATAGATAGAAGTTTTATTACTGACGGGAAAGTAATATGGCACAAATTGCGCATCAACTTGTGCTCTCCAAATGATTTTTAAATCATTTGTATATTTTTAAATTTGTTTAGCAAATTGTTGATGAATGCAATTTCATTTTAGGCAAATGAGTTTTATAATTAGCGTATTTTAATATTACATATTATATCCAATTTTACATTTTTACATATTCATACACATGTTTTAATCTTTTTTTAAAATATACATACATTTTTACATATTGATACATATTCTCTGTTTTCATTACACAGTTTCGTACATATTTCGACGTTTCATACTACAAATTTTTCCGTTCTCTACTAAGCAATTAGTCAATTCAGTGGGGTGGGTCAACCCCACTCAACAGAATAGAGGCGGGGATGGAAATGGCGTGGGCGAAGGTCAGTGGCTCGACTGTGAGTAAACGGAGTGTGACGCAGCTTTGCAGATGAAGGCGTTGCTCCGTCGAAACGGGAGGAGGAAGTGGTGGCTGAATCAGACGACGGGCCACTTGGAGTCATCGGAGAGGGAACTAGTGGAAGGCGCACCGCCTTCAGATTCTCCGAACTTGGCTCTCAAATGTACTTTAATGGAAAACAATACGCAGTCATTTTAGTTACGAAATAAAAACTGTTTTTCTCAGTGGGTGGACCGGAAGGGTCCTGCCCGCACGGACGTATGTTACGCGATTACGACGTTAAAATATCCGTTAAAATATTTGGCGCGGATAGGTTAGTAGCTGTGCCGAGGGTGGGAGTACCAAACAGCTAGCCTGGACTTAAGAGATCGAGAAGAAAGTGCAAAAAAGTCTGTGCGCCACTAGATGAGAACGTGTTTTGCTTTCTTTACAATACTTTTTAATTAGTTTAGCTTGTTGCTTGGTATTTTCATGTTAAATGTTTTATTTTTGCTTTGCAAAATCTTAATAAAAATAGACGTTAAACATAATGTTTTACTTTGCTTGTTTGTTAATAATAAAACGTTACCCGAAAATATATCAGTTAAAATTAATCTTTAATTTTTTGTTAGTTTACAAAAATACAAATAATTATCGACTTGCTGATGAATCAAGTTGTAACATTCATATAAATGCCGAAAATAGAGTGAAATAATTCACACCGTTTCTCCATTATTCTCATAGTCATTGAAACCATCAAGAAATTTAAGATAGAATTCTTTCAGTATATTCTAGAGGAAACCCGCTTAGATTTGTGTGAATCTATCTGTCTTGTCAATAGGAATCAAATGAGAAACTAATCTCACTTCTGTAGGTGACGTAAATCTCCCAAAACGCATTTTAGTTGCTTAGAAAAGCAAAAACACGTTATTTTTGGACAAATTTAAGTGTTCTGTTTCTTAGAATGTTCATCAGGAGATCCAGACATGTCAAATGACACTCATTTGTCTCAATGGGAGGCCGGGAGGGGTCTGCCCGGGTTACTCGATTACAACATGAGAATTAACGCGGTGCGTGCCACACGGTAACTGTCTTCCAAATCCTCTTTTGCTTCTTGCCTTCCTTCTCGTACTACGAAGGTCATTCGGATAGAAAATAACGTTTTTTTCTACAGAAATTTTTATTTAATGAAATTGAACGAAACTGTATTTTACATACGATTTTAACCAAGCTATTTTTCTACGTAGTTACCGTTCAAATTTAGGCCCTTGTCGTATCGTTTTACTAGTTTTTCTATGCCTTCTGCATACTCGGTTGCCGCCAAGTTGTTGAACCACTGATTAACGGCTTTTTGAAGTTCATCACTGCCGTAGCGTCATTCATCCAAAATATCTTTCAATTTGAGGAATAAAGCAGGGGCGGACCCAGAGACAAATTTTGGGAGGGGAAATTCAAAATGTTTTTTTTCGAATGTGTCATATGACAGATTTTATAAAATGTTTCAGGCTACACTCATCTCATGCTGCGATACGATTTTATTCGTTTTAAAAATGTCCGAAAATAGTTTTGCTTGAATGTGTTGTGAAAAGTTAAAATTAATTGTCACTGAATTTGTTGAGGGGGGGGGGTATTTCCCTCATTTCCCACCGTGTGGATCCGCGCCTGATTAAGTGATAATGTCTTGAGGCTAACATTCTTGGCCATCCGGGCTGAGCCACGTCTCGGTCAATTGTGCTGACGTTTTGACCAACTTGCCGTGGCCTTCTTCAGAGCTCTAAAGCTTCTTCAATAGCTCTGAAGAATAGCTATACTGCTTCAGCAGTATAGCTCTGAAGAAGGCCACAGCAAAATGGCCAAAACCTCAGTACAATGGACCGAGACGCGGCTCATCCCGGATAGCCAAGAATGGATTGACTCCGGCCGCGGAAGCCTACGAACACGAATTGAGGCTAAGTCCGGACTCTATGGCGGATGTCGAAACATTTCCCCCTGAAACTGCGTGCTGTGCCACTCCAGTTGCATGCGGACGTGCATTATCGTGAAAGAGGATGACTCTACTGATTAGCATTTCACACCGATTTTTTTTTAATGGCGCGGCAAAGTCGTTGAAACGTCTATCAGTAGACCGCCGCATCCACCTCAGTTATCTGTTTATAAATTCCGATGGGTCGGACTTTTTGCATCTTTAAGACGCAGAGATCACTGCGCACCTCACACTTGGTGGGGTCGTCAATTTTGTCACACATTTTAAAGTCGTATAGCTAAGCAGTGATTAACCGTCTTGGATGGCAGCTGCCGCTAAAGTACAGCGGATGAACACCAAGATCAGGGGGGCGGTTGGCGGTAATAGGGGGGGTGCATGCTCTCACGTGTCAGAACAAAACTGTCTTTACTTTCCGAATGAACAACGTATGTGAATGCTACTGGACTTTTGTTTGTATGAATTAAAAATTCATGGATCGCCTATCTTTCGTAAGTCACTGGACTCTCTTGTTATGAAATGTTTTGAAACCTCAATAAATAGAACTACTTTCCATCATTATTTTATTAATTAGAGAAAGTATTAGTTCTCCGTATTTAGTTAAATTTTCTACGTTTTGTTTTCTTAACTGGACTACCACACAGGCAAATTTTCCGCTCGCAAAAACGTGCGTCGTATTTCAGAGATCGTCTGATCTCCAGGCCTGCTTCCATTTGCCTGCGTCGCCAGCCCTTGCAGAATGCTGTCGATTTCGACAGAGAGCGCGCATTCGTTTGAAGCAAGACGCCTGCAACGACGCAGAAAAATCTCGTAGGGAATATCCATGTTTCATTTCGTCTGCAGAGCGCAATAACATTCGCTTCGCGGAACAAATACTCGAAAATTGTTCTTATTTTCTTTCACGTCATAGCCAGAAACGAGATAGGATGAAAGAAGACGTTTATTCAGATGGAATCGCTGGAATTGCCGGCGAAAGCGCATCTGATAAAAGGAAATTTAATATTGTGCCCACAGAAATGCTCTCGAATTCCCTGAGGCGGCGAGGTGTCTCATTCCCCTTTTCGTTTGCCGAAATCTCGAAATCGTCGCGAATTCATTTACCATTTGATTTCGATTAACTAGGTTTAAGGACTAAATTTATTTCTATAAATAAGTTTGTTCTCTTTCTATGGCGACTGTCACTTAGAAAAGAAATTGATCTTTTATTTCACTATTGCAGTGCAGTTATAAGAATATTTCGAGCTCCGACGCCTTCATTGCAAAATACAGAAGCAAAATAACAATTTGGTATTCTTTGCATAATGAGAGTTGTTTTCATTTTAGCGCGTATAGTTGGGAAAATAATAAATATTGTTGGTTGGGTACATTTGATCGCAGACACTTTTAAAACTTGTCAAAGAAGGCATCTTTTGACTTATTTTAATAGCTATTCAATGGCAGTTGAGAAATAAAAATTTAGAAAGAGTGCAAGAAATGCCTGTGAAGTGCGATTAATTAATATTGTGAGATATTGCAATTCAAGAGCTGAGGCAGAGAATGTGCATTACTCTTTACTTTCTTGGATGAACAGTTATTTTAAATTATTATAATTGTCTTCACGCGTTGAGGTCCTTTTTGCAGAATAAATCTTTTAAACAGATGTTTTTTCCTGATTGAATTTCACCAAGAAAACAATTAGGGTGACAATGCGACACTAGGAGGACGACAGTAGGACTTCGAGGAGCAAAGTAGGTTTATACTATGTTATCTCACCTCCAATTACTTCAAGATAAAATGTTTATTTTCTTTTCTGTGTACTGTTCTTAGACATTCAAAAATATAAATAAAAATTAAAGTATCAACAATATTTTACTTAAATTTGGTAGTTGAGATGCTTTTTTACGAGACAATCGGTCTCAATAAATAAAATATTTAATAACTTGTTAATCTATTTAATCGTTATTTCTTATTATTTGGTCATTATTCTTCCCTCCAATTGGTTAATGGTGAATAGTTTCAATTGTGTTAGTGAAGAACTGTTTCGACTGTATATTTGCAGCCGTTGATAACATTCATTTGACTCGCATTTTTTAAATGAATTAAATTATTGCTAGTATTTGCCGTTTATATCGTATGTTTACCATTCAGTACTATTAAAACAGTTATAAATGTATGATATCTTGCCGAATAAAAAAATATCACGTGAATTTGATGATCAGCAATGGAATTTTTAAACTTTTTGAAACATACTTCTTTCGAATTGAGTTGTAAATAATTTTCGTACACTTCAGAAAGTTTTCTGGTGAAGAACCTGCAAGGAAGAATGCAGAAGAGAGAAAGAAGGGCAAAAGAGAGAATAAGTTGACGCCATTGTGACATCAGCAAAGGCTTTCCCGTATTTTCTCCTCTTAAATCCCAACTAGAAAATATTTTCTTCGTTATGTGTGGAGGACGTCAAAAGCAGTCCTTGGGAGACTATTAAAACTCTTCCTTGCGCGCGTCCTATCTGCTGGAGTTCGATAAAACTCCGCGGCGAAATCCTATCTCTCGTCGGGAATAGTTTTCCTTCGCCGCCCACGCTGTCTGAGATGCCGCATCGACCGGAGGCAGCCCTTCGGAGCAGCCCTTCGGAGCAGCCCTTCGGAGCAGCCCTTCGGAGCAGCCCTTCGGAGCAGCCCTTCGGAGCAGCCCTTCGGAGCAGCCCTTCGGAGCAGCCCTTCGGAGCAGCCCTTCGGAGCAGCCCTTCGGAGCAGCCCTTCGGAGCAGCCCTTCGGAGCAGCCCTTCGGAGCAGCCCTTCGGAGCAGCCCTTCGGAGCAGCCCTTCGGGGGCACTCACGCCCTTTGTGCCGCCTCCGGGCCCTTCTACCCCCCCCCCCCCTCTCCACGACAAGCCTTCCGGATTTACTCGTGTTTTCCTATGCAACGCAGCTATTATTCGTTTTTAATAAGAACCAGCATACACATACGAAGCATTGACACACTAATCTAGGGTTGCCGTAAGGATAACATTGGAATTCGGGACATCCTAAAAATTGTTCAGAACCAACTGTTTATTTTTAGACAATTAAATAGTATATAAAGTAATCCTTTAACAAAGAAATAGTATGACAAGTAAACAACTAAATAGAAAATTAAGGTAAATTACAGTGCATACTTTCAAGAAAAACAGGGTAGTCACTTTTTTCTATGACGAATTTTTCTGACTTTTCCAGGTTATCCAGGTCATTCTTGTATTTTTCTTTGACAAAATTTGTAAAGTATTTCAGGGTATTTAAATAAAATATTAAATAAAGTCTTACTTTGGTCGATATTAAATCATTGTTATTGACAGCCGTTTCCACCTTATCATTCCACTAACACATTGGCAGACAGGCACATGCACTTCGTTTCAAGACACAGTACCAAATATCCTTTATCTATTTTTGAGCTCTCAAAATTAAACGTAAAAAACAAAAATAATAATATTTGCTTAACAAAGGAATTAGCCGCTTGCGTTCTCTTATATAGCACATAGTTCTGCAGTAGTTGATAAATAGTCCCAAAACGCAGTTGTTTGTTTTTGTAGGATTGTGTGGAATTATAACAGAGTACAAAATTCAGGACATTTGACAGAAAAAAAGAAAAATCTGGCGGGGCACAAGTCGATTTGAGGACATACTCCGCTTTTGTAGGACGTGTTGCAACTCTATTCTCTAGTCCCAACTTCATTCCCTAAAAGTGACAGTATGTAAATTGTTTACTACTGCATAAGATTTCTTGCAATGTCAGTGCTTCTGTGTGATACACCATACTGTGTATTTCCAACCAACCAAGAATCATATAAGTTCGTAGGAGAACCATACCAAACTGTAAACTCCGCCCTTGGCGTCGTGGGGGATAATACGAAGTGAATGCACGATCTATGAAAGGACGTTGCTAACTTGCTGAGCTATAAAATATGTCTCCTCTCTTTATGAGATGTGAATCTGATTAGCGCCAGTAAAAGAATTCTTTCCTTCTCCCGAGTCAAACATGAAACTATTTTAACATGTGCTAAACTAAAAAGCTTTATACTTAACTCGTAAATGCACTATCAGCATTTCCTGTTTCTGGAATTCTTATTAAAGTACGAGTAGACTGAATCTTCCAGCGGCAGCTTAATTAAACAATTTGTGTTTTCTTTCCCTGAAATTGGATTTTACGTCTCAAAGCGTCGTAGTTTAATTGAAGGCTTTCCAGGAAAACAAATTGTTTATTGCTAATGAAGACTTTGAGCCTCCTAACCAGGGACGGTGATTAAACATTTTTTTTACATGTTACCGGAGTTTTAAACGTTTTCATACTCTTTATATAGTTAACGAGCATGTGTGGCACATGTTTTTATTATTCATATGTGAAAAAGAATTTGGAATTTGGCACGCTTTCAAAAGTAATTATTTCTACAAGAAAATAGTCGTTTTCTTTGGACTGTGGCGCATCATGTCGATTCATTGACTCGCGTCCTACACTGCAAATGATTATGAGGGATATCCCTTGATCTTCTTCCTAATTGTGGGAAAAATAGTCGATTGAAACTTCCGCTATACTCTCGGATCAGGAAGCCGTCTGATCTACCCTACCACATATGTGGTAAGGTCAGTGAGAGGCTTAGAGTTTGTCCTCAGTGGGTCGACGCCCCGCTGAAGGAGAAAGCTGGAGGGGAAATGAACGTGTTGGTCGGCGCTGTATCTCGCCCTCCGGCTGGAGAGGAGCATCGTCATTCCTTACATTCACGGAACTCGCTCGGAAAGTAAATCTCACTCAATCTTCTTAGTGCCGAGAGACAATCGCAAACTTCGCATCAGATCACGTTTTTGGCCTTTGTGAGAACCGAAACTAGTACCACGCTTTCTCGTGGAAGTAGGTTATGCTTTCGCATATTATATTCTCTTGTAGCCGTCTACTTCAAGGTCGTCCAACTGGCGGTCTGCGGTGACATTTATTGTGGCTCAAGAAAGGTTATTAGTCAAACGTAAAAAGGCCTTGCTGCTATGTTAGGCGAGAATATAGCGCGTCTAGCGCATGATATTGCGCATGGTTCCATTCTTCTCCCCTCCCGTTTCAGAGCAACCGGGTAAACTGGCAAGATCAACAATACGGGGACGTCAGGTGTGGATTACCCGTGTTATGGCCCGCAACCATACTCAAGGTTGTTGTAGTCCTTCAGCTGTTGCAAGTTGGACAACCCTGGCCTATAGCATCCACTACACTCACGGAACGCGCTCGAGAACTAAAGCTGAAGCAGTCTTCTTAACGCCAAACGGTCTGCAGTGACGTTTATTGTGGCCCACGAAACGTTAATAATCAAACATCTTGCAACTCGGACAACCCTGGGTTACTCGTATAGCATACTCTACACTCACGGACCTCGCTCAGAAACTAAACCTCACTGTCTTCTTAGCGTTGTCCCATAAATCGCTAGGTTGTTGTAGTAGATTGATATAGGCCTTTAGATCTTGCAAGTTGGACAACCCTGGCCTATAGCATACACTACACTCACGGACCTCGCTCGGAAACTAAACCTCACTCAGTTTCCTTAGCGCCAGTCACATGCTCCGTAAGTCGCAAACCTCGCATCAGATCACACTTCCGGTCTGCGTGAGGACACAAACTAGTACCACGCTTTCTCGTTGAAGCAGGTTATGCTTCTGCGAATTATGTCCTCTTGTAGCTTTCTACTCCAAGGTTGTCCGACTGGCGGTCTGCGGTGACATTTATTGTGGCCCACGAAACGTTAATAGTCAAACGTCTTGCAACTTGGACAACCCTGGCCTATAGCATACACTACACTCACGGACCTCGCTCGGAAACTAAACCTCACTCAGTCTTCTTAGCGCCCATCACATGCTCCGTAATTCGCAAACCTCGCATCAGATCACACTTTTGGTTTGTGTGAGAACCGAAACTAGAAACCGAAGCTTTCTCATTGAAGCAGGTTATGCTTCTTATGCTCTCTTGTAACTTTCTACTCGAAGGCTGTCCAACTGGTGGTCTGCGGTGACATTTATTGTGGCCCACGAAACGTTAATTGTCAAACGTCTTGCAACTTGGACAAACCTGATCTATAGCATACACTACACTCACGGAGCTCGCTCGGAAACCAAACCTCACTCAGTCTTCTTAGCGCCAAACACATGCTCCGTAGGTCGCAAACCTCGCATCATACCAGATTTCCGGTCTGCGTGAGGTCACAAACTAGAAACCTACGCATTCTCGCTGAAGCAGGTTATGCTTCCGCGTATTATGTTCCCTCGTAGCCCTCTAACGCAGGGCGTCACCGCGCGCAGCCCGTGCTCGGTCCAAGAGCCTTTCACTTTGCGAACAAAAGTGCGCCCCCGAAACGGCTGAGTCAGCGAACAGTTTCCAGTTAATTAATACTGAATGCCGCCGCCGCAAAACCACACACACAATGAACAAAGCGGGCCGTGTCGAGATGAGGCAAATGGCTGAGTAATTTGAGTGAGAAGATGAGCCAATTACCTTCTTTGATAGCGCGCTCCACAGCTGTGCGCGAGCTCACTTTACGTGCGCAATTTGCCAGCCAGTTGCCCTATGAATTTAATTACAAAACTTTTCGAATCGGAACTGTGCCGAGATTGCTCGCGTGAGGAAATAAACGCGCAGATGATGTTCTGGCGATATCGCGCAGGTAACACGCACAGCAGAAGGCTTATTTCCATCAATGGTCGAAAAACATTGCACACAAATATGATAGGTTTATCATTAAAAACGTTAAACATTTGTTTTCTCGTATTCCGGGAACCAAACTAAAATTTATCGAAGAAATGATTCGTTCCCGGCCTGGATGTCCGAAGCGGCAATCGACACAGCGTTTCGGACCGAAGGAACGCAGGTTCGTCTTGGACATGATTGTTTATCTCGTGTACGTGTGGTCGCGGAGGGCCTCGCGTTCTGCTGACCCCAGATCAGAGGAGCCCGCAAGTGTAATAGTGTCTAGTGAATGGTCATATATGAATCCCATTGGGACGTAAAAGGTAGCCAGCTGACGGCTGCAAGAAAATGATTCAGTAAGGGGAATCATTAGGAGCAAATGCCTTTGTGTTCTAGGACTATTTTATTTTGTATGCTAATGTAGAGAAGAGAAAATAAAAATTAGAAAAGTACTTCTGTATTTTTTACTCATCATTAAGCAATTTTTAAAAGCAATCATTTCGAAACACTAATGTTTTGACACTTTTATTCCAAGAACTACACGATTTCACTAAATATTCGGTTCATATTTATTTATCACTTATTTATTTATCATAAAGAATTTAAAGTATGTTATTGAATGTAGTGTATTCGTATGTATGTATGTTTCTATATGTCAATTTCACTCTCTTGGATTTCGAATCTTCAGAATCTCGTTGAGGCTTGAACGTCTCCTTCACTTTAGGGTGAACACTTTCTAATCTTATAATGTAAAGGGTAATTTAAATTCTTATCACGTCATCAGTTTAGTCACATCATCATTTAGTTAGATAACATCATTCATTATAATCACATCATTATTACATGAGTTACGATAACTGGCCAAACGTTCTGTTTGTGCTCTGTGTCCATCGACAGAAAACTCTTCTTGAATGTGTGAGAAAAGAGTTTATGCAAATAATAAACGTTTCATCAATTAATTTTGTATGTAAGCATTGTAGTTAGATTATTGTTCTACAATGCATTAATCAAAATATCGAAACGAAGTATTGGGATTGTTATCAGAAACCAGTGGGTTTACGTCGAAGTAAAAGGGGGGAAAAAAGGTTTACTTCTCCGACCTGGTCCTTCTTAGCGAGAGCCTTCTGACTCTTGCATATTCATTCCGTGTACCGAGCGAGTTGGTGGACCAGCCTTAAGCAAGTACTGCAGCAAGACGCAAACGCAAATGAGAAATGAGGGCCTGTGATGGATGGAGTGTAGGCTTTTTCGGAGGGCGCGGCGCCTGTCATCTTCCAGCTGTATGCCCCTCACGACCCGGGGGCGACGGCGGGGGCAGCGGAGGCGGCGGCGGCGGCGGCGGCGGCGGCGACGGCGGCGGCGGCGGCGGCGGCGGCGGCGGCGGCGGCGGCGGTCGCCTTCGTGCCCAGCACGGAGATGAGGCACTCCCCCCCCCCCTTTCCACCGCCCCCGCCTGCCTCACTGTATGCCGGCTTCGTCCGCGGGCCGGCTTTGTAGCTGTAGCATATTCCACCGAACGAAATGGGATGATGTACCGAGAATATGGCGTACAGCTGATGTGTCTAAGAAAATCTTATTTGAGTTATTGTTGGGAGGGGGAATGTTAGTTAATTGGAATATTCATGCTGAGGGGTCGTGAGGTATGAAAGTTAAAACAGCATTCTAACTAGGAATATTGGGTATGGACATTACTTATCTCGATTTTCTTCGAAATTCTGAAATATAACTTTGGTAATAAAAATAAAAATAATTATAATAATACTAGTACTAATAACAGAGCAAAATACTTGGAACTTTTTAAAATGTTTTAGATTTTCTTGATTAGGGCGTTTCAAATAATTTCTGGGGTAGAGTGATCTAATTGTTTTGGTTTTTTTCATACTCTTTCTTCATGAAAATAGATCGGCATAGGGGGGATTTCAAAAGATTTAAAAAATGATTGGGAAATTCTTGTAACAGAATCTTTGATCGGTTATAGTTTTATTCTCTGTGAAGGTGGGTATTTTTGATATACCGTGTATCTTTGTAAGCATTTGTTTTGGATTACCTGGAGTTTCGTTTTATTCTCCACAGCTGCAATGAGCCATGTAGGGCATATGCATGTTAATGGCGGTCTTAAGATTGTCTTGTGTAGTATTTTTCTGCATTCTATATTTAAAGGACATTTTCAAGAATTTCGACATTGTTATATAAGTTTTTCCGGTAATTGTTTTATACAGTCTTCGTACGAAAATTTATTACAAAAGTTATTCCTCGGTATTTTACTGGGTAATAAGGTAACCATTCAATGGATGAAATTTGTATGCATCTATTAAATGGGGGGTGAATGAATTTTTACTAGTGTGGACATTTTGGCTTGTGATTTATTTGCATTAATACGTATTTTTCAGTTCTCAGTTTATTCTATATATTTTTGTAGATCGTTTTGCAATTCATTATTTACTCAAAGGATATCTGAATGCCTTGTAAATAGGACATAATCATCTGCAAAGAGTGTAATTTTTTGAATTATTAAATTTTGGTATATCTGATAAATAAATGTTGAACAGAAGTGGAGGAAGACAAGAACTATGAGGCACGTCTGAAGTAATTTAATGTTGAATCGTAAGTCCGGCATTAACTTTGACATAGGAAGACTGTCCGAAAGAATACTTTTAATAACATCGTGTAGATATTGTGGTATATCTAGTAGTTGCAAGTTGTATAGTAAACTTATATACTATGTCTTATCAAAGGTGTTTTCAATGTCAAGGATTGATATTGTTTCCGATGGAAGGCGTTGACTATAAATTCTGTGGTTCTTAGCAATTTATGAACTGGTAGCATTTTTTCTCTAAGAAAGTTAAACCAGAGTGCTTCATCACTGGCGTATCCTACTTACATCTCCATTTCTAAAATATAAATTGTAACAATATTTAGAATATCTACGCTTTGAAAAAGTGGCATTGTTAAATTCCGCAAGGACATGTTTATGACTGAGACAATTTGCAGTGCAGTGCAGTGCAGTGCAGTGGCGTGAAGTGCAGTGACGTTGTGCAACTGAGAGAAACGAGTGAGTAAGAAAGACATTACAGCTCGCTGTATCGCAGTGCGGTGAAGTGTGGTGAAGTGAAGTTTGGTGAAGTGGAGTTCTATGAAAGATTGCACGGTGAAATGTTCATGTGATTTTGTATCGTTTGTAGAGTTTGTATAGTTGTTAAGTTCAGTAATGTTAAGTTAGTGTATTCTGCCACCAAGTTCTCGCACTTAATTGCAGAATTATTAATAAATCTAATCTAATTTGCTAATTAACTGAATGAAGTACGAGCGTTCTCCTGGCTTCGGTGCTCTCTGCTGAAGAGAATAACGTAATTTTAGTCGTTCATTGCAAGTTACATTACATTACATCGCGACAATATTATTGCTGTAACAATCGCCATTGTTTTTTACAGTGATTTTCAGCCATTGTCTTAATTGAAACGTGTTTTGAAAAGTCCGTTGAAATTACATTCATTATGAAAGTTGAACAAACAATAGAATCCTCCATAACACAACCTGCAATAACGAATAAATCGAAATTGGTTATATTGGGAAACAAACATGTAGGAATGAAATTGTTTGCCGTCGTTTGATTTACGTAGTCTGATTTTGAGGTGAATAGATTTGAATATGTTTGTAGTTTCAGCTCAATTGTTTTGGTTTGTCTAGTTAATTATAAAATTCTCTTTTCATTTCAGGTCAGTACGCCACTCCAGAATACATTTCATTCCATCAGGGTGAGTGAGTTTAACTGCTTGATATTTCTTCACAGCCATTTTCAACTTTTTATTTTTAACTGAGAGCTTGAAGTTCTTAATATATAAAAACTCTTCACAGTTGGGTTGTATTAATACAAAAATGAAATATGACGTTGATTTCATAGTAAAATTGCTATAATAATGTAGTGTCTAAAAGATTGATCATACAACATACGTAACCGCCAAAGAACATATAGAAAATAGGTGATAAGTAGGAATCAAAATATTTTTTATTTGCATATAGTTTATAGAGTTACATTAATTTTAAAACTGAGTATTATTTATTATAATATTTGTAAATGTTGAAAGAATAGGTCAAATTATGAGGAATAAACGAGAAAGAGTCCGAAATAGCAAATTAAAGGTGCCTAGACATAAGATATCACTGTAATTAGCGCCTACAATCGCAAATCAAAGAAGCAGTTCTATTTTGCTTCACAGTTCGAAAATGTTGGACAAAAGTCTGCATCTTGCGACACACAAAGCCCGAGGGCCGTTCCTGTTAGCTGCACTTCCCTGCCTTGTCTCCGGTTTCCATGGCTGCAGCTTTCTCTTCCGCGATCATATTGCTCTTTTGTCACTTTCTGGCCGACGTGATAGCGGCGTCGCCCGGAGTGAAGACAGGAGGGCGGCGGAGGCTGTTCGCAAACCGCCAGCAGCGCGGAGGCATTCCGGTCGCTCCTCCTTCCGCGGAGGGGGCGGGGTAGGGACTGGGCGCACGGGAGCGGGATGGGGGTGGGGCGGGGCGGGGCGGGACGTAGCGTGCGTGGGAGCGAGGGCGGGGCGGGTAGCGGGGATGGGGCGGAAGGGGTGGGGTCGGGATGAGAGTGGTGCGTGCCGGGGACGGGGAAGGGACGGGGCGGGCGGGGACAGAACGGACTGGGATGGGAAGGGACATGGCGCGATGGAGGCGGTGGGGGGCAGTAGCAGGGCCGGGGCAGTGTAGGGGACGGGACGGGATGGGGCGGGACGAGGTAGGGAACTGGGCGGGAACGGGATGGGAGCGGTGCGTGGTGGAGGAGGAGACGGGGCGGGCGGGGCGCGATGGGGGCGGGGCGGGTCTTGGCGGGCGGGTTAGGAAACGGGCGGGAGGGCTGGAAGCGGAGCGTGGCGGGGGAGTGACGGGGCGCGGACGGGATGGGAGCGCTTGGCGGGGGAGGGGACGGGGCGGTGACGGAGCGAGGCGGGCGGTGGCGGGAGGGACGGAGCGTGCGGTGGCGGGACGAGACGGAATGGGACGGGACCGGGCGGGGCGGGGCGAGACGAGACGGAATAGGACGGGGCGGGGCGGGGCGGGTCGTGGCGGGAGGGCTGGGAGCGGTGCGGGGCGGGGGACGGGACGGAGCGTGCGGGGAGGGATTGGGGCGGGCGGTGGCGGGGGCGGGACGAGACGGAATGGGACGGGGCGGGGCGGGGGCGTGGCGCCTGCCTCGGCGAAAGCGCTCCCGCGGGCACTCGCCGCCCGCCGGCAGCTTTTATGGGCGCGACTTCCGCAATTTGTCAACGTCCTTCGCGAGCATTGTTTCCGCCCCGAGTCGTCGCGGCGTCGTGTGTTACGTTTGATTTACGCGCGCGCGGAGCCGCTATTTATGGTGGCAATATTTTCTCTCCGGCTGTAAACAGGTATCCAATAAGGAGCCATAATTTGACGCCGACGTTTTGCGAAACAACTAAGAAATTGGGAAGATCCAATTTTCGCGGGTTGCTTGTCGGTGTCGTGACTGCCACCGCCGTCGCCTCCCGTATGCAAAAGGTTTGCCTCGGGCGCCCAACAATATGCGCGCTCGTTCGTCATCTGTTAGTCAGAACGCACAGTACGTGGCATGTTTTAGGAACCCTGCGCCTGATTTATTTCATTTCGAACTGGTTATACAGTCTTGTGCCGATCTTTAATTAAAATTTTCTGAATTGAGTGACACTCGCTGGCTTCGCTTGTTATTTTTAGGCCCTTGTTTTTAAATTCACAAATGCTTAGGGGATGTTCTCGTTAACATTGTGCGCATTTGTGAATTGCTAATTGGGTATTTTGACAGATTGTAAGTTGTTTTTGTGTTAATAAGGGGGATGTTACGTAATGAATATTGCTACTTAGAAATACCTTCCTCCCGAATATTTACCTGTTTGTTAGCACGCTGTGAGCATCGCAAGGACACAATAAGCACTTAACTCTTTGCTACTTCGTAGATGCTACATTGTCAAAATCAAAATATATCTGATCAGAGCCTGTCTATTACCAAATTTCGCGATAATAATTTATATTACATTACGAGGAAGTATTGAGTGCCCTTAACCACGTCTTCCAATTTTTCAATACTTCGATCGTTTTATGTTCCCCATAAAAACTTTTTACACCCTTTCTTACGACAGATTCCCAATTTATCACTACGCAGATGCCTTCATGAATTTATGAATAACGCTGAGGATCAGGAAAAAGTGGGAAATATCTCTAAAGATAACGAAATTATAACAACTGTTTTGAAAGAAAAGGAGACAAAATTTATAATTCTTGCATTTGACAAATTCATGTGTTTTGCGAAAAATATCGTATGTAATTGTTAGTGAAGGAACATTCTTGTATTTTAAGAGTAAATAGTAAAAATGATCACGAAGTGAACCGACTATCACCATTAATATCTAGAAATTTACGTTTTTGTTTATCCAGAAAATTATTCACTTTGTGAACACACTTATATTTACGAATCAAACGAAAATTTACGTTCAGTGTAAAGAAGGATTAGACTGCTCAAATGAGAATGTCATCCTTCATCTGTAGAAATGCCTAGTAAGTCATGTTGGTTACATGGAGAAGAATGTTACGTGTATAATTCTTGCAGTTGAAAACTATGTAAATATTTCATATTTAAGGATATCGACTACTTGATTCGCTTGTCGAGAGCGTTATTGACCAAAATGTTCTAGTCAATGTCATTGTGGATACTCCGCTTTCAAATATATGTAACTCCATTACTGTGTTGTCGTGTTCTTTCATCCCTTCCCGAAATGAGACGTTAGTCTCCCCTCGCCTGATGTAACGCCTCGAATACAAAGAAATTTCACTTTGTAAAGCTCAATTTCGTTTGGGAATTGCCCGAGAGGCTTTTGTAACGTCATCAAGTGAAGGAAACGGGTTTGCGCACGCGCGAGTGGGAGGGGAGGGGAGGGGAGACGGCTGACACTCGCTGCAATTGAATTCCACTTAATCTCCGCCGCAGGCTCTCGTTTCGTCGCGGGACGCGTCCCTTCCCCTCGAATGCGCCTTCCCCGCTCCGCTTGGCCCCACCCCGCCCCTACACGCTCCGCCCCGCCCAGCTTCTTGCCTCTCCGCCGCGTCTCACCCGCCCCGCTTCACCCTGCCTGCCCCAGACCGCCACAATATCCTCCGCCTCGCCTATCCCCGCCCCTACTCGCTCCGCTCCGGGCCCCTTCGCCTCGGGGTGGGGACCAGCCTCGCTTCGCCCTGCCTCTCCCGGCCCGCCACAACCTCTCCACCTCGCCGCGCCACGCTCCGCTCCTACTCGCTCCGCCCTGCCCCGCCCGCCTCTACCCCGCCTCGCCCCGCTCCATCCTGCTCTGACCTGTACCCCTCCACCCTGTCTCGACAGGCCCCCGGCGTTCCGCCGAACGAATCCAGCCCCACCCTCCTCGTCCCGCCCCTCCCTGCCCCTCCCCTCCTGGCCCCGCTCCTCCACGCCCCTCCCCTCCCCTCCTCGCCCCGCCCCTCCTCGCCCCGCCCCTCCTCGCCCCACGTCCCCGTCCAGGCCCGCCCTGCCCCTTTCGCACCGCGCCGCCCGTCGCAGCCCGGCCCTGCGAAGCGCTTTGCATCTCGTTTCATATGCGCGACGAAAGTGAAACGCGTTGCGCTCGCAACGTTTCGGAAAAACTTGATAAGCGCCGCCCTTTGAAGTCGCGCGCCCGACGCCACGCGCACCACTTGCTAACGCGCGCAGCGCGGGGGCGGCGACGGCGGCGGCGGCGGGGGCGGCGGCGAGGGCGGGGGCGGCAACCGGGGCGACGGCGACGGCGGTGGCGGAGACGGCGGCGGTGGCGGAGGCGGCGGCGGTGGCAGGGGCTGGGGCGGCGGCGTGGGCGGGGGCTACAACCGGGGCGACGGCGGTGGCGGCGGCGGTTGGCGAGGGCGAAGGCGGGGGCGGCAACGGGAGTGGAGGCGAGGGTGGGGGCGGTGGTCTGGAGGAGGAGAAATAGGAAGAGCGGTAAAGGAGGAAGAAAAGGAACAGCTGCAGCGGAAGAGAATGAGGAACACGAGAAGTTCAAAAAAGTCGAGGAAGAAAACGAGGGAAGCGACTACTGAGAAGGAGGCTTAAGGTGAAAAGAGGTGAAAGAAGGATTTTCTGATTGATAAGTGATTCCGGGGACGACAACTACTAAGGTCATTAGTCGTGTAAGGGTAATGCATGTTTTAAAGCGGGTGGTGACGGTGATCTTTCCCACTGACTGGCGAGATCCAACGCCGACCTACGACAGCTACCGGGATTTTCCCCAACTAGGTATTTCCCACCAATTGGCTCCGCCCCATCCAGGACAAGTCCTAAGCGCGCGACTGCCCTCCGGCCACTGTGGTATAGTACGATTTATTTAGTCGTGCACTTGACGTAAATCAGCTGTTGCGGTTTCATCCAATCGGGTGCTTAAATGTCGCTACAAAGACGTCTCTATGGCAACGTACATGCTCCCGATTGGATGAAACCGTGAACAGCTGTTTTTCTTCAAGTGCATGGTGAAATAAATCCTAGTTTAGTGAAGTGCATGGAAGTGTGTGTGTGTATGTAACAGGTTGAGGATATGATAAGCAGGAGGAAGGAAATATTGCATGCGATCCGTGGCTCATTTGTTAGGGTGCTGCTCCGGCATTCGCCTGACGTGCATCGAACAAATCTCGAAAAACTACTGATGAGAGCAGCCGTCGACTAGAATTCTCCTGTAGACAGCGTCTGAATTCGACCTAGCTGCGGCGGCGATGGTGTGACGGTTAGCGTTTCGGACTGTTGTACCCAAGTTGGCGGGTTCAAACCCGATCGAAGCCGTGGATTTTTCAGGGCGAAAAAATCCTTCGTACGCCTTCCTTCGGAGGGGAAGTAAAGCCGGCTGTCCCATGTTAGTAGATTTCCTTGCATGTAAAAGATCCTCAAGCCTAAATGACGCCTCTGAGCTAAATTCAAAATCGCCTGTTTCTCGCCCAAGAAATACCTCCTTCCTCTGCTAGTGGTGAAAGGAGCGTAGCGAAATTTGCGTGGTCAGACGGAAGAGCGGGCCTGATGGCCCGAGTCTCGCCACGTAAAATAAGGCAAATTCAATTCAATTCAGCTAACAAGCAACTGTTGAAACTCCTGCCGCCGTCGGGATTCGAACCCTACGATCCCCCAATCAGAGGGACGAAAGAAGGAAGGAGGTAAGATATATTACAGATGTCAGGAAAATATAATGGCCTACGAAAGAGAAATTTGGTTCAGAAAGCAAGTAGTGGGAGGACGGGGAGGAAAGTTAAGCGAAGGACGAAGGATGAAGCAGGCCATTGGAACAAGGGGAGGATACGAGGGGATCGCGTCGACAGAGGAAAAGGAGGCAGAAGGAAAAGAATAAGTACCCACGCAAGCTGCTAGCTAGAAAGGCGCGGTTAAGGTGGTAGAGGAGAAGAATGGGACGAGAAAGAGGAGTAGGGAAGAAATATGGAAGGCGAGTGAGAGCATCAGGTTGGAGCACTCTGGCGTTATAAGACGTAAATATGTGTAGAACATTAAAGAAAAACTTGCAAGAGTTCGCTCAAGGAAACGAGCTTCATTTTAGATCTTTCGAAATAGTTTCAGTTCAAAAAGTTGTCTTCTTGGAGCTAGAGGAGCTGCTCTGAGCAAACGAAAGAATGCACAAGTCTTGGAATGGTAAACTTTGTCATTCATTTATAAGTACTTTTCCTTGTACTACATATTACCCGTAGATTACTTCAATTTTGAATTTTGAAAACAAGATTTGAGTTAAAAATCGCAAATTTCGGTACTTTACATTCAGGTTAGTTTGTATGTCATACAAAAAAAAGAAATAGTAGTTTCAAAATTAAGTCACATTTCACGGCCATATTATGAATTCAAAAATATGATTGGACATTAATAAGTCTAACACGATACATCGATGTCAAAGCAAAATTACTTGTCCCAAAATGGGACAAGGAGGTGAAGGTGAGATCGAATTCTCGAAATGCATGCAGTATGATATTTTAATAGTACATTGGGCCATAAATTCTTTCTACATATTGTTGTATAAATATTGCAAAAATATTTTATTACACCCTAAAAAATTTATTTTGTTTTTAATTTCAAAAATATCGAGATATGTAACACTAAAGTTATAACATGCCAGATAGTTTTGTTCCAGCTTCGAAATGTAAAGGCGTCTTGCATATGAGAGCGTAGGCTTCCGCGGCCGGGGTCAGTATTTACTAGGCTGTCCGGGTGACGCCGCGTCCATGGCGAAGGTGCCGACGTTTCGGTCGCCATTCTGCGACCTTCATTACGCCCTGAGGAAGGTCGCAGAATGGCGACCGAAACGTCGGCACCTTCGCCATGGACGCGGCGTCACCCGGACAGCCTAGTAAATACAGTCTTGCATATGTTTATAATGAATTTCTTGATGGCCTTTGCATGGGATGTTGTAGTGATGTATTGACGGGGCGCATAAAGGCATCGCGTGCTTTGCGGCAGTTTCTTCTGGTCCAACTGGCGCATTATGAGTAAACAACGAAGGTTTGGAAATGGAGGCGGCTATTTTCATCGCATAAACATGGATTTATGGAAATGTTTGGCTTCCTTTTTATTCCTACTTCTTGCTCTCATTTCTGAGCTCGTTTAAGGGATAAAATATGTGAATGAAAAATGGTGGCGCCGAATGCATCAATATGTGCATTTAAATGTGTCCATACACTGTAAAATGCTCTACTCTTGTGATATGCTTTTTTGACTTTCGAGCTAAATGATAATATTTATCTTATAGTCTCTAATTTTGAAAATGTTTGCAGCTAATGCGTTACGTGTGTTATGATTCATGATTTCATTTTGAGTTTCTCAAACATTTATATTCGATATAATTGATTTCGGTATTTTGCTCCTGGTCCCTCTCATCTTATTTGTCTTCGTAAAAAGAGTCAAAATGTTTTTGATTTAAATTCATTAACTTAATCCAAATCAAAAACGATATTTAGAAAGATTTTTAAACTTTCTTACTGATTTAATGTTATGCTATTGCAAAAATTGGTAGGGGAAGTAAAGAGAAGAAGATGTTAGTAGATTTACTGCACGAAAAAAGCCTAAATGAATCCTCTTGAGCTAAATTCGATATCGCCTGTCCGTCGCCTAAGTAAAACTTTCTTTCTCTGCTAGTTGGTGAAAGGAGCGTAGCGAAATTTGCGTGGTTAGACGGAAGAGCAGGTCTCATGGCCTGAGCCTCGCCATGTAAACAAAGGCATCATTTTAATTCAATGTCAAATATGCCTCATATACGACTTTTGATCAGTGCCATTCAAAGTATACTCACGTTAAAAATTAAACATCTCAAATTATGTCCAGACTCGCGTACGTGACTTTGTAAATGCGTTGCGTGTTCCCTGCAGCGTTTCCGTTGGCACCGCGCGCTGGCTAGAAGCTGTGAAGTGGGCGATTGTAGATTTGAATCGAGGGAGCGGGCGAATATTGTAGCGGGGTTAATTAACTAGGTCTCAGGAAGCTCTTCTCCGGCGATCTCCAAAGCCCGGCACTCGGGATACGGGTTCTTGTGGAGATCTCCCAATGCATATGCGAATATCTGATGAAACCGATTTTCAATTTTCCCGTTCTACGGTCGGCTCATTCTCTTCACAGTTGTTTGGACGCGTTTGAATATGGGTCACAATTTAAAAACTGCATGTCGATTATTCCACTGTATGCTCCCAAATAAATTGCTGTTCAGCGGTTAAACAATTAATTGAAATATAACTCGGTTCAATCTTACTGCAGTTTCGTGCTGTTGCGTTCATCTTCCATGTTCTTCTGAGTTAATATTGGCAGGAATTTATAGTTTTTTGCAACTTTTGTCGCTCTTGACTCGCTTGTTGGAACGAAGGAGTTACGTAAAAAAAGATGTTTACCTATCACGCTTTATTTTTCAAATCTTTTCTTTTTAAATATATTATTTGCGATAAGTAATGTAATAATTCGCTTATGTTAATGTTTTAGAAAGATCAAAATGTGATGATTGAGAGACTTTGTTATAATAAAAACACGTAAAAATACATTGCCGACAATTTTTTTGCAACCTCATTTACATGTGAGAGACCAAAACTGCCTACATATTCAAAAGAATCCCGCAGGATTAGGGTCACGGTGAGCGGCATGCTTTTCGAAATATTGGGAATCGATGTCGTGGATGAGGCTGATACCTAATAAAGGTCGGTGTCAAATAGGCGCTGCGAAAAAGGCTTTCCTGCTGGAGAGCTCGCTTCCGTGACGGCCCCCTTCCACCCCGCCGGCCGCCGCGCCCCGTTACGGAGTCCATTTTGCCACTGTGTTAATTATCTGCCTGGAAAGCCCGGCCTCCGCACGCCACGCCACATCGCCTCCGCCGCCGCCGCCGCTGCCGCCGCCGCTGCCGCCGCCGCCGCCGCTGCCGCCGCCGCCGCCGCTGCCGCCTCCGCTACCGCCGCCGCCGCCGCTGCCGCCTCCGCTACCGCCGCCGCTTGGCATTCTGTGGCGTGCGCCCTCCCTGCTCCTCTCCGCCGCAGCCTGTCCTCCAGACAGGGGCGCCCCTGAACAGGAGTGATACTCACATATACGAATGATTGCGAATTGAATTGAGTTGAAGCCTTATTTCACGTGGCGAGACTCAGGCCGTGAGGCCTGCTCTTCCGTCTGACCACGCAAATTTCGCTACACTCCTTTCACCAAGTAGCCGAGAAAGGAGGTGTTTCTTGGGCGAGAAACAGGCGATTTGAATTTAGCTCAGAGGCGTCATTTAGGCTTGAGGATCTATTACATGCAAGTAAATCTACTAACATGGGACAGCCGGCTTTACTTCCGCTCCGAAGGAAGGCGTACGAAGGATTTTTTCGCCCTTAATAATCCACGGCTTTGATTGGGTTTGAACCCACCAACTTGGGTATGACTTTAACATGATATAACATTGGGTATAACAGTCCATTGGACTAACCGTTACACCATCGCCGCGCGCAAACGAACTACTTCATCGATCAAAATTGAATTGGTGAAAATCAGAACGGTATAAGTGACAGTTTATAACTAAACTAGAAAAAACGTATATTTCAGTGCCAATGTAAATTCGTGGTTTTAAGGAAGAATTGAATTGCCGTGGTTTTCATTATGGCACAAAACACCACGAATTTTCAGTGATATCGAATTAAATAAAGTTGTCTAAGAATTTATAAAATGTCACATATACCGTTCTGGTTTTCACCCATTCACTTCAACCGCGACCAAATTCTACAAATATTACGCGTAGGAGTGTTATTTCTTATAACGTTTCTTTGATTATTTTGATGTTTTCGATCCAGATTAGATGGCTCAATTGATGTCACTGCAGTGCTTCTAACCGGGAGGTCCTAGGGTTCGAGTCCCGATTTTCGAATCTAGTTGATCAGTAGTTTTCCGTGGCTGCTCTGATAGGTTGTACTCTGTGGTTCATCCCATCAGCACCAGGTGAATGCCGAAACAGTACCCTAAAAAACGAACCACGGACCTCGCGCGATCTTTTGTTCCTCTTCCTCGACCTGTCCTCACCCCTTGCCCTACCTGCCAGCCAGCGATAAATTCCGTACATGAATCGCCTTTAACCCTCGCTCCGTAGAAGAGAGATGAGCACAGAAAGTAGACACACACTTGCATGCACTACAATACAACACATTTACGGAGACCAATCGGGAGCTTAAAGCTTCTCTCGGCCGAAGCAGTGTTCAGCTGGTGGGAGATACCTGGTTGGAGAAAATCCATGCCAGCCGAGTGTATGTTGGCGCCGAATTTCCCAATCCAGTAGAGGAAGATCACCGCTAGCTCCCGCGATAAAACTTGTACTACATCTACGGGACTAATGATCTTAGCAAATAATGGACTCGGAATCACTTCAAGGTGTTTTTTAGTATATGAAACGACTTTACCCTCGCTCTATACACCACAGAAAGTGGAATGATACAGCTGTCCAACATTGCAGGTTATATTGCCAACACTCCATACATCGGAGAGAAATTTCTCATTCAAAATGATTAGATGTTACCTATCTCCCCTTCTTAGAGTAATGACGTATAGGAAATCACCGAAACAAATTCTTATATAGAATACATTGGAGTGTAGCAAAGAAAGGAGACAAGAAGGAATGTGCTTGAACTGATGGAAAGGAATCTTTAAAACACGTTTTAAGCAGATGATACATTTTACTTTATTTCATGTAGTTTTTTCTGTTTCTTTAAATTCACGCTCTTACTTCGTAAGAAGAAAGTCTTGTAATCGTGCGCCGGGAAATAGCAAATTTCCAAGAGAAAATCTCTTACTACCGGATCCTGCTAATGAAAAAGTTGATAAATCTCCTATACTCGGCAATTTACTTCCTCTAATTCTGCAGTCTGTAGTCAAAATGCATGTTTTGTGAGTCCATGTCACCGAAAAATCTCTATCCTTGATACCGAATAAACATGGATTCTAACTACACAACGAGTTAGAGGAAGTAATTTACTACATACAGAAACAAGATTTTTCCCCGTTACCAAGTTCCAGCAATAATTGTTTGCTTTCTGTCGAAAATGTTCCGTTTTGCGGAGCACAATTACAGTACTTTCTCTATAATGTGGGCAATAAAGTAAAAGATCGAACGTTTTTCAACTGCTTGTTACAAAGCCTTCGTGTGTCGAGGTCACATTCCGCGAACTTTCGACTGAGTTACAGAAATGATTAGATTTTGCAGCTAATTCAGCGCGGCATTGGATTCCCAGAATGCGAAGTGTAAATTGCCTTCACGTGCTGCGTTAGATTATTTAAGCGCGAAATGTTCCGAGTTCAAGTTCCCTCAATTGTAATCTCCTTGAATTTTTGTCGCTAATTCTTCGAATTCTCTACATGCTGCCCTGACTGAAATGTTACATAATAAACAACATTGAAGGGAAAATACCTTTTCAACAGTCATAAAAAGGAATGGAAAGACAATCTATCTACAACATTAAATCAGGATCAGCAGGAAGAACCAACAACAATTTCAATACGATGGAAATAGTTAAAAGATGTATTATGTGATAGTGAATGACAGAGTGAAGTGCATAATCAGTTTTTGGACAAAGATCTGTTGAGAATTTATTCTGAGGTGGAAAAGAGGATAGAGAATATGGGTTCATTCCAAGGAAATAGTGCGATCTATTACACCTTAACTTTATAAAATCTAATGCTGCTACATTACTTTCTCGTAATATTGGTAATGCATTTGAGGAGTCTGGAGATCTCGCGATTTTTTGTCTGCTTAGTGCGAGTTACAATTTCAACGAAATGCTGTTACTGCTCTAGTGCTGCTAATAATATAAACAATAATACTAATAAGAATAAGAATAATTGCTATATTATTAACTCTTTGGAGGTAAATATCATTGGAAAAGCTCTTCCCTGAACTAAGTGTGACTTTTACATATGCATTTGTTTTTCAAAATTCAAAACTTTGAAAGAAATTAGCTGTTTGCTATTCATTTCAGTATATTCACGTATTCACTCTATTTACGTTCATGAAATGGTGTCCAGAAACGTGTAATTGTATGCGTATT
This sequence comes from Gryllus longicercus, assembly GCA_038098605.1. Classification (NCBI taxonomy): domain Eukaryota; kingdom Metazoa; phylum Arthropoda; class Insecta; order Orthoptera; family Gryllidae; genus Gryllus; species Gryllus longicercus. The sequence goes on along the minus strand of JAZDUA010001553.1, from coordinate 2,352 downwards.
TTAACCGTCATACCTCGTCGTCTCGCTCGTCATGCGTATTTATTTATTTACGTCAAAAACAGTTGAAAACTGTTTGTGGAAACAGTTGAAACTGGACAAAAACCTGATCGAGATGGGAGTTATTGAACCAGAAACTGAAATACAATACTTGTTACAGGTTCTTTAGAATTATACAATCCAACCGGTAAATCATACAATAAATGTGGTTTTAAAATTCATATTACTTCCTTTTGGATGCTCGGTATAGTCTCCAATTGTATAGAAACAGTTGTGCAGCAGAAAAGATTTTACTTGCGATTTAAACTTTTGTATCGATTTAATCGTTTAATGTCATCTGGCAAGATGTTGTAAAATGATGTACATGTATGTGAATTTTTTGTAATGAGCTGTTGATGCTGTCACCTGATGAAGATGATTACTACGTCGAGTATTGTAGTTATAGGCATCAGCGTTTGCTGAAAATATATCCCCGCCCTTAAATAAGTCATTTTTTTACAAAAACCACTGATTCATATATCAAGAGACAAGGTAATGGCAAGATACCTAGATTGATAAAGAGAGGCTTGCAAGAATCACGTGGGTTGGAATTGCTTGTTATGACTTTTTTGTAATCTAAAAGTCTAGGAGTTATAAGATGTATTTTTCCAGAACATTATGTCGTATATCAGACGGGAATGAACAGTCACGAAATACACAACGAGCAGTATGGCTGACTGAATTTGAAAGAATTTTAAAAGCGTAGCATAAAGAACTTAATTTAGCGTTCAATTTATTTAAATGGACGTTCCATTTAAGTTTTGACTGAATTGAAAGACCTAAAAATGTTGTAACCTTAACATCGATCAATGGCACACCGTTCATATTGTAGCCTTAAGTAAGAAAGATGTAGTTTATAAACACGAGGCGGTGGCGGTGGTGGCGGCAAAGGGGAATATAACGTACTTATCATTGTTATTAAATGTAATAATATAATATTCCTAAAAAACGCTGGTCTACCCTAGTCTTATTGAGCAATTTTTATAAGAATGGACCGTTTTGAGAGATTGTGCTGGCAACGTAACTGATGGTTATGTGGTCGGTGTGTCCTTCAGCCTATTTGACTCTCCTTCCTTCATTCGTTCTTTTGCAGTTGACTAACTTATAAATGGCTTCGACGCTTTCTTTCTTGATGTCCTCGTCTGACGTAAATATAGTTCGCCACGAGAAATAATTGAAATTAGGAAGTGCACTGCTACCGTTCTCATATGTAAAAATTAATTTTTATAAACATTACATTGAGTTTCCTTTTTGGGTGATAAGTATTATGTTTATTCGAAAACCGAGTCTTGAAAATCAGACACATACTGGCGCACGAGTTTCCTGCTCCTGTGCGGTAAAGTGGCGAGCTGTGATCGAGAACGTTCTATGGTTTGCTTTGACTATGGTTTGCTTTGAACCATTTTTTATATAGATACCCGGTTGTGAACCACGAGCAGCCATGATGTCTTAACGGGAGCCATGTACAAACATAAACACTTTACCAAGAGGCGTGACTGAAGAGCTGCTGCAACGGAGGGATACTTCTCTGAATTTCATGCGATGTTCGCTTGTTTAGGTGGCACGTTCTTCTATTCTTCTTCGGACGCTAGAATTGTCCTCCAGAGAGCAGAGGAATTCCTCCTGGCTATTTACGTCGAAAAACCGCCACCATCAGAACTCGAAACTTAATGCTTCCTGGTTAATAGCTCTGCGGGTTAATGGCTCTGCGCGATTTTGTATTCGAATGAGGAAATTCCACGTAAAAGAGGAAAAAAAGACGAAGTTCAATTTTTTTTTAATTTTGCATTTTATGTATTTGAGAATAAAACACCAACGTTTCCCAACATCCATTTACGAACTTCAATAATTTATAATATTATTTTTGTTTTACATCAATTGTTTTGTTATATACGAGGACTTAATAGAAAATATGGTACATGACAGAAATTGTATGGAGAATGCAACAATTGTGGCAACAGTTTTGATGAAATGGCACAAAATGTACGTAGTGAAATTTTAAAGCATCTCGTTTTATATCTTCAATGGTAATGAAAATAGGAAGATTTGCCAGGAAGAAAATGTAGGTACACTGCAGACATTAATGGATCTATTAGAACAAAAAATTAGATTTTACTTCCATCATTCCTTCATAAAACAAATTCAAGCTTATTTATTTAGAAACAATAAAACCAGTAATAAGAATGATGAAGGAATACTTCACATTGATATCTCAGAGAGCTACACAACCTTAGACCAAGATGAAATTCAAGACGCACATTGGGCCAAATACCATAATAACGTATATGATATTACACACACACACACACACACACA